>UCOM01001094.1:0-50422 GCA_900474385.1 Ormyrus pomaceus
AAATTACATATTATGTACGTTGAAATATGTTTCAAATTACCAAACATTTTATTTTTTTCTTTTTTTTTAGTTTTAATCCATCTTTAAATTTGTTTCTAATTATAAATACGAAATTTTGAGATTAGAAACTTAAAATTAAATAAAAAGTATCATTCCTATTTCACTTGATTTCCGTTACTTAATAACAGTAGATTAGATTATTGCAATGGTAAACTATAAAAATTGCGAAAAAAGCTTCACATAAACCACGAAAAACCATGCTCGCGCTTCATTACCGATTCTGACATAATCCAGCTATCTTGCTCATTACTAAGAAAGTAGTAAGTTCATTCGCGGAAATTCGAATATCAGTGAAGCGGCTCCCAACTCGATCGGAATAAAAGCGACCGTGGCGGAGGCGAGCCTCGCGAAAATCTGCCGATAGTTTTCCAAGAGCTCGCCCGTCTTGGAGCATCGATTTTCGCCTTACGCAAACTCAAGAGCGCCCGAGGCATAGTTTCAACCCTTGATACTCCTCGTTCTTTCCTCTTGGCTGGCGCCTTCTTTCGCGTGAGAATTTTCTCGGCTCCGACCGGCGTACGCGACTCTCGCCTACACGGGCTCTTTTTTAAACCTCTCGCAGCGCCTCGTTCCTGCGCTCCGTTTAAAGTGGAGGAAAATTCTGAGGTAGGCGCGAGCAATTAATTTTTGAAGTGGACCTTACTTTTTGCTTGTAAGGATTATGCTCAGTATGGCCAAATTCAAATGATCAAATTCAATTTCGATTAAATTTTTCACTTTGTTCGCGTTTATTTTGAAAATTGAAAGCGACGCTTGTAATCTAGTTTAAAAATTTCTATGGTCAGATTAAGATCACTTCTGCGCGAACTGAATAAAAGGCGCTAAAATATTTGTTGGAAATTTATTTTGACCGACTTGTAGGCTTTTTATGAAGTGTTTTTTTCGGGCTTAACGTTTTAAGACTTGCGTTAAAGTTTGCTTGAAAACGGAGCGTCGAAATTTAACATCTTCTGAAATGGTCAATTTCGTTTACGGTCGTATCAATTTCGTAATGGTCAATTTTTTTTTTAATTTTTATTCATTAGTTTTCATAACATAATTATTATCTTGAATCGTGTCAGCCCTTAGTTTTGCATAAAAAAGCATGCCTCCTCTACCTCCCTGTAAAGCCAACTTAAAAGTGGTCAATAAAGCACACACGCATCTCTCGCGCGTTCTCGCGGGTTTGCAAGCTGGCAAATTGCAAAAGGTGATAAAATCGAGAGCAGCTTCGCTTAGCGGTCGGCGAAATTTCTAATTCAGTTAGACCGCAAAGCGAGGCCCGGCGCTCGTAGCCGTAGAAAAGAGCCGCGCTTTGTACGGCACTGTGCTCTCCGGCTCTGTTCTGGGAGGGCGAGGCTCGTTGAACCACAAGTATCTCTTCCTCTCTGCTTCTGTTTCAGTTCTAAAATGTCTCCGGCTCTCGTCGGATCCCGTCACGTTAAAGCTGCGAAGGGGTAAGTCTTTTTCCCTCCAATACCTTTACTCAACATTCTCTCCGACTCGACTCTTTCTGCCTTTAGCCGCTTCTCTACATTTTCCTATCGGGAAACTGATCTGGGAATCGCGATTGATCAGCCTCGTTTCGCCGCGGATATACGGCGCGTAAAATCCGCTTTCTATAGAAAAATCGCCGCTAATTGCGAAAAGTCGTGCGTCAATTTTGGGTATGAATTTAGTCTGGGAGTTAAATATTAAAAAAATTGTTTCTTCGCGGACATATGGATATTGCATGAAACTTATTGAAACTAGGTTATGTTCGTATTGTGTGGCAGATCCATAAATAATTTTTAATTAAATAATAGGTTCAAAATGAATTTATTTTAATCTTTATATATCAGCCAGAAAATTAGCTCGCATCTCTGCCAGAGGCAAGTTATACTTCCATTTGCAATTGAAAATGGTGTATCTGTTGATAGGCAGGAAGACTCGCATTGTTGTCGTTTAGTAAGAAGATCTACTGACGACTTGCGTACTCGTTGTACAGAGCTTTTTAATGGGATGGTAAATTTTGCATCAAATATCGTCCTCAGTCTCTATCTCTCTCTTCCTTTCTCTCTTATATTCTATAGTACTGTTTAATATCCATTGTACTATTTATTCCAAACAGACGTGTAATTTTACAGTTGATTACCCATCTATCGATCCAATCTCATTTCAATCTATCAATCAATCTATCAGAATTGAATATGATTTTTTTTTGTTAAATTCACGTTATAATCGGTCTTAGTACATTCTATATGCACATTTCATGACGTTACTAGAGAGTAGTACTTTACGTAAACAAGTATTTTAAAATAAACACTGCACAGACCGTGAATTAAGTTTTCGTTAAATAGGCCGTGTGCAACAAAAGCATACGAAGCCGATGTGTCGATTAAAGTTAAATTTTCAGTAGAAATTGAAACTCCTTAGGATTGCATAAACTTTGTTCGGCTTGATAAAAAAAAAAAAAAATCCGATGCAGTGCGGCTTCCGCAGCCGTCAGCCGGCCTCCGACGAGCTCACGTCTAAACCGTCTCCGTCTCTCTGTCTGCAGATCCCGAAATAAAGGCACACGTGCGTCGACTGCTGTCGCCGGCGGTGGACTCAAAACAGAAGGAGAGCGGCCTCGGCGCCTCGCGCGGCAAATCGAGCTCGCCAGAGTCGTCGAGTCCAGCGGCGCAGCAGCAGCAGCAGCAGCAGCACACAGTGCAGTCACCATCAGGCGGCGGCACCGCCACTGCCACCACCGCCACCGCCGCCGAAGCAGCGGAGCAAGAGCAATGGTTCCTGCAGCTCCGGCTCCGGCAGCTCGGATCTCGAGGCGCTCATTCCCCAGCAGCTCGACAGCTTTCACGAGGAGCAGCGCGCCCAGTGGGAGCCGCTCGGCGCCGACAAGTTCGCCAGGCAAAAGAATCCGCCTAGGTAGGTTCGATCACCCCGATTCTCCGCGCAACGCTTTGCTCTCCGAGTCGCGCTCGCCCTCGAGTTTTTCTTTCCTTCGTTTATTCAAGTAGAAGGGGCGCTTCGCGGGAGAAGGTAACTCGACGCCGATAGGGAAAATCGCAAAATTCCAAAATTCTTTTCAAAGGGCGAACGTTTTTCTTGTGTCGGCCGAAACAAAACTGACTTCATGAAAAATGAAGAAATACACTTCGAGATTGCTCTTCGTGTTCTTTTGACTTGAATAAGCGATTGGTCGCGATTGAAAATTTATCTCTCGAAGCATCAAATTCAACCAAAACTGATATTACTGACAGCTATTACACATTAAATGAAAAAGGTAATTGTCATTAATTCATAATAAAAACTATTATATTCAGTTAAACAATCAAACTCGACGACAAATGGTTTTGCAAGTCCCGAGAAAACAATTCTTTTAACCAAAAATTTCATTTTACTTATTGCTTGCACAACGTAATGCAGCTGATCAAAATTATAAAATTTGTTAATTTTTTGATTAATTTGAAAAATCTCGGGACATGGAAGAAAAGCGCGCTCTAATTGGTAGCTTATTTCTCCACGACAAAAGGTATACCTTTTATTCAAAAACTCTATGAATTGTAAGCATTTTACTGGTATTGGATATATAGGCATGCAGAAGGTATATTTTAAATTTAAAATTTGTTTCAGTCACTTTATATTCATAAATCTCTCGAGCATTGAATCATTGATTTCTATTACTTGGTACAATAACCGCGCTAAACTTCTTTTGTTAAGTGCAATTGTCAGTGTTAAAGAGACAATTCGTCTTTTTGCCCTGCTGAAGTGCACTCTAACAAGTCCGGTTTGGGCTCTGCTGGGATGGCATCGTTTCGATGTTATCAAACCAGTTCAGGCTTGATCTCAAGCATATATGTTAACGCAGACTTTTCTTTGCATGCGGGAAATTTCAGAAAGATCTAATCTAAGCAGACACTTCTAACTACAGATTTTGGGAAAGATTTTTTCTTTCGACTGTAGTTTTTCCAAAAATTTTTCTATCTGTCATTAATATCATACTTTTCTCGTATTTTGTTAATGAATTCTAAAGTCGTGTTTTTCATTTCTGTTGCCCATACTGCTAAAATCAATAATCTGTCTTTTTTTTGAACTTTTAATAATTTTACTTATATGGTAGGTACAATATTTTGTCGAAAATTAAAGTTCTAATTCAACCTATTAAGGAGTGTAGAAATTGTTTTAAACTATTTAATTGGTCAGCTTAACCACATTTTAGTAATGAAGTTCGACAGTTTAGTTTAGATAGATTATCAACCTTTTAATTAATTAAAATTTAGTTACTAGTTTATTACTACACTCTTCATAATAACATAATTAATGTACTGTAACTATGTTAATCGTTTTTCTTATACTTACTGTATTCGATATTTATCGCTGTGTTTCTGTAACTCGACGGGAAGAGCAAAGTAATGAACATTTCATAACTAGAGTCAGAATATTACTGCTGGCTAACAATTAAAATACTAAAGTTGCCGAAAAATGTAGTGCACTTAAAATTTTAGATTTTAGCGTTCGCTCTTCGACGTCTATTTTGTAATTGTTGTTTTTTGATTTATATATTTCATACCAATAGTGATTAACCGTCAATTTTGCAAGGAGAGGCTCACGTCCAATTGGAAGGAAAATAAAATTATTACTTTAAATTATAGGTTTTTTTTGTATAAGTATTAAAACAATTTGTAACAGGTTTATCCGTGTAAAGAGATTTAAATTTGAGATTGCATTTATTAATAGCAATAAGACGTATTTTGGCTACTCGCTCAAGTTGACCGATCCCTGACCTAGAAATCATTTCATAAGTAACTAAAAAAGTTTTGATTTGCAGCAAGGCGAGCTTCTCCTTGTCACTGAGTATCGTAACAATTTAGTCTACGTAATTATGACGCAAACTAACGCTTTATACACACTGACAATAAAACGTTGAAAAGAGCTTGAACCAGATTAAACTAAAAGAGCCTTAGATAATAGCAAAGATGCTCGGGCGCGACATTTAGTGTATATAAAGCCCGCATGTACGAGCTATGTATCTCTCTCTCTCTCTCTCTCTCTCTCTCTCTTTACTACCTCTTCTTTCCGACCAGAAATCACTAATCCATCTCTGACGTCCCGCAGGTTCGAGGCGTACATGATGACGGGCGACCTGATGCTGAACCTGTCTCGCACGCAGCAAAGCAGCGGTTTCCTGCCGAAGCAGCAGAAGAAGGTGGATTCTCTGAGGTACAGCAACCATCAGCATCATCACAACAACCACCACAATAACCAGCACAACTCGGTGCCCACGAGCCCGAACGAGGCGAACCAGCGGCGCGCCGCCGGCAACTCGAGCTCAGCCAGCTCCTCGCCCAAAGACAAGTCGACCCCTCAGCAGCAGAGCTCCGTCGGCTTCGTCCGCACCTCCCGCTCCGAGGATCACTTGCAATTTCAAAAGGATCCGGCCATGTCAGCCGTCGATATAGACATAGACGACGACGTGACCTCCTCGCTGAACACCCTCTTAGACACGAGGGCAGAGGGTGACCGCATCGTCTGGACGTATAACGCCCCGGTGGACGCTGCCTCCTCCTCTCAGTCCTCGTCCGAGGGCTCCTCGAGCGAGGGCACCGAGCGCTCCCTGTCGCCCGCATCCCCGACCTCGGTCTCTTCTTCCGTCATGTCCTCCAACTCTGGCTCCCGTAGGTTCCCGCCGCCGGGCCTGCCACCGTCGCAGCAGCAACAGCAGCCCCACTACTCCCAGCAGCAGCCGTCGCAGCAGCAGCAGCAGCAGCAGCACCAGGCCTTCCTGGCGGCGAACGGAGACCTCAGCCAGTCTGAAGCCATCAGCAACATGAGCAGTCCGGACTACAATGACGAGGAGACCATGGACATTCTCAGCGCCAGGGACATCATGATGGTCAGCGACCCCAGCGACAGCGACTCGACGATACTCGCGAGCGAGCCGCCCCAAAGACGACTCAAGCATCAGCATCAGCAGCAACAGCAGCAGCAGCAGCAGCAGCAGCAACAACAACAACAACAGGATGAGCAGCATAGGATAGTTATTCAAGTCAAGGGCCCAGAGAAGGATGCCGGCATGAGGCACTCTAGCCCTAGGCAGGCCAGGAGGAGAGCTGGAAGCGGTGGATCTGATTCTGATAGGATGCCCCTCACGCAGCAGTCGCCACCCGCTCAACAGAGAAACAATGGCCTGGCCGAATACGCTGGTTATCAAGTCAGTACCAAACAGAAATTTAACTATTAAACTATTAGTCGACAAATAAACTTTTTTTCTTTTTAGTCGATGTTTCCAGAAACTTTTAATTAGTTCTAACATATGTCAATTTTAAAATAGATCACATGCATTTAAAGAAAAAAAAAACTATTGACAAATTTTGAGTCTTGAAAAAGGACATATATTAGAACCAATTAAAATTATCGAAACCTCGACTGAAAATGAAAAAAAGAGTTATTTTTCTTTTTTTGCAGCATTTTTTAAGCAAAAAAATTGTTTAATTTCACTTTTAAAATACATTAAAATAATTGTTAAGTTTATTTAAAAGCTTATCCTATAGATCCACTGAAAAATTCCACTAAAAAATAACTTCTGTAATTTTAAAAAATCAAGAGGATTTTAAAGTTATAAAATAATATGTGACTTATACTTAGCGATTTCGTTATATAAAAACAAATTAGTGTAAATTGTTAATTGATTATGTTCTCTTTACAGGAGCTAAGAGATTTTGAGGACGACCGAGAGCAGTTTGGCACGTCGAATTACGAAGATCAGAAACAGAGCGGATTATCACCGCCGCACTCCGCCGACGAAGAGAGCGACATCGAAAGCCTGCACAGTTTTCATTACAGTCCAAAGGCTGTCGATCTTCCGTCTGCTGTAAGATTAGCTAAAAGATTGTATTCCTTAGATGGATTTAAAAAATCCGACGTTTCAAGGCATCTTAGTAAAAAGTAAGTAAGCTACTTAAAATTTCGGTTTCAAAAGAATCTGTTGTAACGATTACGATGTGTTCTTTTAGCAACGACTTCAGTAGAGCTGTTGCTGAAGAATATTTAAGGTATTTCAACTTTGAACGAGACACGCTGGACGTGGCTCTCAGAAAGTTCCTTGCTCAGTTTTCGTTGACCGGAGAAACTCAAGAGCGAGAACGCGTTCTCGTTCACTTCTCGAAGAGGTACCTTGATTGCAACCCAGGATCTTTCAACTCGCAAGGTACTTTTTTTTCTTTAAATATTCGAATTCTTAAAGATGAATTTTTAAATAGCCATTCTCCTTACTATCATATTGTTGGACTATGAAGGCATATTAATTATGTTTTTCATTAAAGAATTTAGAATTACTTTAAAGGAGAGTCTAAATAAGGTGGTAAGTGTGTACCTGTACCGTGTACTATGAGCTTTATACCACGTGCTTTCGATAGATTGATTGGAATTTGCTTTAACCCTTACTTACAGAATATGCAAACCGAAAGCATGCGGTACGAAACTCAATACAGGTACGTGTACAATCTTAGGTAGACTCTCCACAATAAAACAAACAATGCAAGATTTTTAAAGATTTCATGTGGTTAATTTCATTACATGTTTACAGATGCTGTTCATACGTTGACCTGTGCTATAATGCTACTCAATACAGATCTTCATGGCCAAAATATTGGTAGAAAAATGTCGTGTTCAGAATTCATAGAAAATCTTTCAGAACTCAACGACGGTGACAATTTCCCGCGTGAAGTGTTGAAACAGCTTTATAATGCTATAAAATCGTTTCCATTGGAATGGGCTCTGTAAGTTCATTAAAATTAAAGTAGATATAATTGTCACTGAGTAAATTGATTTTACATTATTTTCATTGCATTGTTATTGCAGTGACGAAGACGGGGACGAAATTGCCACACAAGCCCTGCAACAAGGAGATGGTCCAGTTCTTCCAGGTTCCGGAAATCCATTTCTTGATGTGCCAAATGTTGTTGGCGCTACTGAGTTCAAAAAGGGCTACGTTATGCGCAAATGTTGTTATGATGCTAACGGAAAAAAGAGTAATTTTTGTTAAAATATTAAAATACAGTTAGATATTTAAATTTGTGTTTATGTACTCAATAGTGATTATATTTTTATATTTTGTAGCTCCGTTTGGAAAGAGGGGTTGGAAAATGTATTATTGTACATTAAGAGAACTTGTATTATATTTGCACAAAGATGAACATGGTTTTCGCAGTGATAGTTTACACAATGCCATTCGTATTCATCATGCCCTGGCAACGAAAGCGTCCGACTACACAAAAAAGCAACACGTATTTAGGTTGCAAACTGCTGATCAAGCAGAATACCTCTTTCAAACTAGGTAAAATGGAATTTTTGAATTATTCTTACTGCATTTTAATAAACTGTTTTAAAAATAATTTGTTGTTAACTTTTGTAGCGATTCCAAAGAATTGCAGTCCTGGATAGACACGATTAACTTCGTGTGTGCCAGTTTCTCCTGTCAGCCGCTTGCCGGCGCGGTAGGTTCTCAACGAAAGTTTCAACGGCCTTTGCTTCCATGCAGTCATACAAAATTAAGTCCAGTGAGTAGTTGTGCAATTCGCTATGTCCCCTTAGTCAGTAAAGTGCATACGCATATTTTTCACATATTTAATCAAGTTTTACGGTCTAATACAGAGAGAGCAGCTGCGTGATCACGAAGAAAGGGTAAACAAGCTTGAAATTGAATTGGATGAACATAGAAAACATCCACCAGAAAGAGGCGCCAAAGCTCTTACAATACAAAATTATAAAGAGAAAGACGCTTATTTACACTACGAGGTAAGTAATTTAGTTTATCAGCAAACGATAAACGTCAAACGTTTGTGTCTCTTTCTAATACATTAATTATGAAAAAAATCATTTTAGCTTAAAAGGTACAAAACGTATGCGTATCTACTGCGATCCAGGTTAGCATATTCCGAAATTGAGCCATCTCTGGCAGAGAATAGTATTGGAGAATTAGATGAAAGTAGCGGTGCTTTCATGAATATTGACGTGGCATTGGTGCCACCTCCGGTTCCAGATCGACCAGCCACAAATAGGTATAGTTACAGGGCTGCAATTTACAATCGTAATCTCTTAAATGGTCAGGACTACAGTGGGGACATTGGTTGACGTGTAATGGGTGTCTTCTCTGCATGTGTGGTCTAGTTCTTTCTATGTACGCAGGCGCTTAAACCAGTAGCAGTCATTTTAATCGAAAAACTTTTCAAAAATTTATTTTCATGCATTTAGAACTTAATAATTTGCACAAGAAGGAAACTTGCGAGACTGCCAAATCATGCATCGTTTTTAAATGGAACTGATTTTTTACTCTGAACGCAAAGTTCATTCAGCGGGAATCAAAAAATTTAGAAAAAGACACTGCATCTGGATTATTCTGCGTATTTAAATTTCTAGTCCAACATGTTGGTAATTAGATGGTGAATGGATCAGGGCTTAAAACTAATACAATACAGTATTGTACATTGATTACTAATAAAATTTAACAAGTTAATATTGACGTACTGTTAGGCTTTTTCGTATGGAACTCATGGTATCAGTTCTTTTAAAACTATTTAAAATCTTGTGTGCTGATAATGTTAATCTTTTTTCTAAGACAGTTCATTGAAATAATTAATTAAATTCATAATTTATAAAGTACTAATCATTAATAACCATTAAATGAGGCTTTTATCAAAAGTTTATTATAAAAGAAATTACTAATTCATTTTCTTAAATTTACAATTTATTTAGATATATTTTTATTTAGATCCGCAAATTTTAATTCACTGGGCTTCCAAAGAGTTTTAACATTATAATATTTTTCTTTCCTTCAATAGTTTTACTAGAAATGCGTTTCAAAATATTAATTATTCGGTCATTAAATTTTGTTGAAAGCCTCGTTTTAATAATTTTGATTGTCAAATTTACGTAACTTTCATTTAATGTGAAACGTTTAAACATTGAAAGTATAACAAGAAGTCACTTTGAATTCAGTTTTTGAATACGCTTGATGAAAATCAGTATTATAACTTTTTTAATAATAAATTAAAGATCAATGTATAATCAAACTTGACTACCTGAAGCTAAAGAGTATCTCTTATAGCTACAAATAGTTGTAATTCTATCGAATTAGATAGTTTACTATTATTTACATAAAATTCCAAAATTAATTGAAAAGTACTTAAAAGCTTATTGAAAAAAATTAAACAGCTAATGTCCCCAAAAAATGTTTCTAATGTTGTTTGGAGACGTAAAATTGAGTTTGACAAAAAGTATCGAAACAAAATTAATTATGAAGTTAAATTATATTAATTTTTTCGTTTTATTCCGATATATACGTTTGTTTTATTTAGAATTTAGAATGTTAATTTAAAAAAAATTAACACTTACGTCCAAATATAATTGTAAAGGCAATTATAAAATTATCAAAGTACTTTTTAATACTAAATCGTCATAGATTTAGCTAAAATTGAGATTCTAAGTTTTTCACTCTATTATATTTTACGAATTTAAGTTTACAAGGCTGTGTATAAATTTTTATTCTCGAGATATACTAATTTTATACTTAAATTTGTTAAATTTAAATTAATAAATGCAATTGATGCATTTCATTTAAAACTAGAAAAGTAAGAATAAAAGTAAACGTATGTTTCTAAAAATTTTCGAGTTAAGTTTGACTTTTATTACATTGTTTCCAATGTTTTTTTTTTTTTTTAATATTATGAGAGCCAAAGCTTTTCTTTATAAGACTTGCGTTAATTATTATACAAATTAAGACTGGAGTAGTACTTGAGCACTTACGAAAACGAGTGTTTGTTGCTGTATATTCCCATTTAAATTAGAGTTAAAAATGTAACTTGCGTCCAATCTGTTATAACTAATAGCATATATTAAGTTTGATAAAAATTTGTTCAACTGATTATTCGTCCAACAGACATACGTTTTCCAATACAGTAGTTATTCAAATACGAAATGCAAGAGAATTAAAGTTATAGAGACGCATATTTTCGCCAGGGTAGTTTTTTTTATTTATAGTAATGTTAAAATAGCTTTTTACCTCAAAGTCTAATTGACCAATCAGTCAGTCAAGTCAATAGATCTGATATCTTCAAATCTAGTTCTAGTAGAGTTGTGTACTCTGTAAAGATTTTTCAATAAATGTTTACAGCGTGCAATGAGCCACTTTTTTAAACTTTGAATTAGATAATGCAGCTGTTACTCTTTCATACTTTAAAAATAAAAATTAAAGTAGTAAAGTTATCAGTTCTTTGTTACCGATGATATTTATACTAATTTTTTTATTACTTCATTGCTTTATTATTATTTTTATTACATTCATATTTATAACTTTTATACAATATATTTTCATAATGTTTAGGTAAAAGTTTAAAATATTATTGAACTCTTTGAGGCTTAATGAGTTAAAATGTACCACTAGTTTTTTTAACTTTCTATTGGTTTTAGTAGTAACTAGCAATATTTATTTGAAAATTAATAGGCGTGAAAGGGGTAATGAAATAGTATAATTTATGATGTTAATTATAAAAACTAGTCCGAAGCATAATCGTACGTGCTATAGTTAGGAACTAGTGAAAAAACATCAAGATAACTGCCTATGGCTGCCCTGTTTCACTCTTCTTCGTTGTACAATTTTTGTAATTATAAGTTTATCGCGCGGCTGAGCCTTCGATATACTTTGCTTGTTTATATTATTTACCTACTACTATTTCATTTGTACAAGCTCGGCATATTTTTAGTAATTGCGATTTAATTTATAATTTACAATAAATCCTTGTATATAATACTGTAATATATGTGGATAATATATATTATGAAATAAAGATTGAACTCAAAATTATGCTAACATTTTTAGTTTATGTACGTAACCTCAGAACAAAGTTATTTTACCTTTGTTTTCGCTTAATTTTAGTACCTCATCATCAATAATTTTGCACTCATAGCTCTAACCACAGTATCTTTTAGATATCATATACATATATCTGCACGACTATGCACTTAACAAAGCATGAGCATGAATTTCTAACAATAAACTTAAAATAAATAATTTATAAAATATTATTTAGTATTCAATATAATTAAAAAAGACTTTCAATAGCAGATTAACAAAACAAAAAATTAAGTAAAATGACACAATCGGTAACATCTTGCACATTAAGTAATTTTTTACTTAACAAATTCTACTCAGTACAAGTACAAGTATCACGGAAACAATAATAAGCATGAATGTTATCAAAGTAAAGATTTAATGACTTCTTAGCACAAAAATTTGCACTCTAAATTTTGTATACTTTTGATCAGTAAATAAAGTTGTAAAAAATTTAAATAATGAAAATCTCAAAGTGGTATGTAATGAATGTAAATTGTTTTAAAGTATCTTCTTGATTAGATAAGAAACCTACAGAAATTTAATTAATGTAAAAGCGTTAGTTTATTAAAAAAGATTGTAAGTGAAAAAGAGAAATTGCCAAATTGTACAATTAGCGCCGAACCAGTCTGACATATTTGTTTCTTGTTTCTTACGTGCAACAGGGTTGACTCGACGACGAATTGAGCAAGCAACGTTCAAGCCATTTCTCTCACGACAGGGGAGTAGAACTGCACGTCTACCTGGTACTCTCGCATGATCGCGCGACAGATTTAAGATTTGCCAGTATTAAACTGACAATTTAACGAACGCATTCGTAAGAATTAAGCTTTCGATAGTTCTAACTCGATCTACATAAATGGAATAAGAGATTTTCGACATGATATTTTACTGTCTTATGTGAAATAATTACAAAGTAATTGTTACGATTGCTACTAAATGTAAGGTCAATTGAGAAAAGATTGATGTGTCAATGAATTATCCAAACCTCGTTAGTTTTAAAACTTTTAATGTATCATAATCGACTGCTTGTACTTAAGTACATTTAATTCTGTATGGTAATACTTTATATCTTTGTACAAAGATGTGTGAATTGTGAAGAATTCATCGATATTTAATTATAGCATGTGTCAATGCCAAAGAATTGCATTTAAAAGCCAATTTTTTTTATATATTTGTAGTTATATTTTATATTTAAGTATTACTCGTACGTAACTAAGTTGAATATACAGATAAAAGACTACTATAACAGTTGATTTTATTTGAAAAGTTTCTTGAATATTATTTTTTGTTATAGTAGCGTTAGAACAAGTTATGCTGAGGATGTTCCTACTGCTTAAGTATATCGAAAAATTATTTCTTTCAATTGTAAATAATTGTCAAAATGAGATTATTTTTTTTTTATTAAAAATTTTTTAGAGCATAATATTATTTTCCGTGTAATTCGATTTACACATGTACAGAGTAATTTTGTTGTATATAATAATTACTGTAAACCATCAATTAAAAAATGAATGAAAACCTAATGCTTATGTGTGATTGATTATTTACTATCCTATCATACAAACCCTTGTATTATATGCTATAGTGGCTAAGTGAGATGAAAAATACAACACTCATTAATTATTAAATTTTATACGGATTTATTTTCGCATAATCGTGTACAATGCTATGTTAGAGTACTTATTATTTTACATATTTTTCTGGTGGCTCAAAATAACGTATGTTCTACTTATGTACATTTATGGTGCTGTTTATATGCAATAATACTTAATAAATGTCTATATTACAATTGTCAACTTCGGTCGACTTCATTTAACATACAAAGATACAAACTTCTCTAGTATACACATCCACGACGGCGAGCTTAATCTGCGCATAAACTTACGTCGTGCTTTAATTCATTTTTTCCTTCCAAGATCATGATAGTAATATACAGATAATTCATCTTTTTTGATATAAAGTAAAACTAGTATTGTACAACTTTGGAGGAATGTCGTGATGGCGTAGCACCAACTTCACTATAAAATTGTTAATTGAACCGCAATGGCACTTTACAAATTAAATAATGCCTATTTTATATTTATATATATATATATTTTTTTTTATTTCTCCATGTAAAACCTACCCAATAACGTAGCAACAATAACAACGGTGGACCGGACTTTTTAGTTCATCCACTTGCGGCAGTTAGGCGCACCACAAGCACATGCTATCTTGTGCTGGTCATCTTCAATATCGAATTTGTAGTCATATGCCAGCTAAAAACAGAAGCATTGCACATTTATTAAATGTTCTTTTACTATTATAGTACGTTTCAATTTAAAGAAATGTCTTTACCTCCTCGCCACGTGAGATTCTTCGCTTTGCAAAGATAATTATTCTAAGGTCGCGCTCGACTTCGACAATTTCAGCAACGCAATTCGGATTACAGGAGTGGTTAATATAACGAGCAAGACCGCCGCATAATGTTGCATCCACTACACGATCTTCGTCTAGTCGAAACATATAAATTCCTCGATTCTGGAAGTAGTAAAAATAAAAATTAGTTAAATTTTTTTAAAAAATATTTTGACAGAATTATAACAAGGATTTGTTCTACACTCACCCTGGCTTCATACTGCTTCTCTCTTGTCTCAGCCAATTCAGTACGAATGATTTCTCCAATATACTCTATAACCATTGTATGTTTTTCCAGGTCTCGTGCTGCATATAGTCCCAAACCTTGAATTTTGGATCTTGCTAAGAAGACGTTATTGCGCCAGTCTTGCTTCATTTTTTTGTACTGCGAACTCTTTGAATGAACGAATTGTTTAGAATACGGACAAGCAAGCTCACCCGAGTTATTACTGGCGGGGGCATAAGTCGCGCGCGCCGAAGAAGCTGTTCGCTGCGTGTGCGGCCTCTTCCACGGTAACTGGTTCTTGAGTCGTGCTTCGGTTCTAGCGCAGCCGCTGGGGTTGATAGCCAGTGGTAATTCAAGCAAAGGATTGCGTCCGTATTTAAATCTATAGTCCGTGAGGGTCTCGATACCCGGAAGACTTTCCAGTACGCGTACGACTGCAGGTTCCGTTAATCCAAACAGGTCTTCGCCTGTGACATACCGGGGAAACAATTGAACGCTGTTAGTGCTCCTACGAAGCTCTGCGAGTGGCTCCAAAATACGATTCCATACGGCACGCGGTGAAGCATCTCGTAATTCCACATCCTCTTGCGATGGTTCTTGAACGAGAACGCGGAACTCCGGTCGACCAGATACGTCGTGAATGGAACAAACATACCGACAGCGTTTGTTCGGCCTTCTCATACTCCAGTAAAAGCGGACGATCTTGTAACCTACTGGGTAAATATGATTAGCTGTGTGAAAATTTGCTAGTTGGTGAGGCAACAGCTGACCGACGCTGAGAAAAATTAAGCTTCCCACTCGTAGGAGGTTATTGTGATCCGAGTGGTGCATTACCGCGGCTACTTGTTTATTTTCGTCACGGTTAACATAAACTCTTCGATAAACCGACAATGTTGTAAGTTCATTATCTTTTTCATTTTTTGGAATATGTTGCAAGCAATAGGTACTCTGTAAGAAAGAAATTTAATTTAATTCGAACTTTGAAAGTATAACTGAAAAATTAGTATGCAAAAAATAAAAGTAATATAAATTAGGATTTCTTTGCGCATACCTTATTTTTGTAAAACATACAGCCTTCTCTGACGGCACATCCGAGGTGGTAATGATTTGTGCATCGAATTTTGAAGCACTTAATTGTAGCGCCGGATTGTTTGCAGAGAACGCAAATTGTATTCTTGGCAGATTGTAAAGCTAAATCTAAGTTCATTAATGCTCCATTGACGGTTTCATAGACATCTTCAGACCACAGGGCACAATTTAAATGAACCCATTTGTCTACGTCAAAATTAAGAAGCCTTGCTGTACCATCAGCAGCGCCGTCTCCGATGTTTTGACAAAACATGCATCGTCGAGTATCATCCGTATTTGACGGAAAAGAGACAGTGACACCCATTCGAAAAAGCATCTAGAAGGAAAATACGATTTGAGAAATTCTTTTCAATTGTTTGTGCGATTTTAATAATAAAGAGAATACTTACTTCAGTAATTTCACGGTCTGTTGGTTTCTTGTATTTTGTATGCGGCTGTATTACACCGCTAATCCAAGTTTTATAACGAACACCTTTCCAAACTTTTGAGGGTGGTTGTATTTCTCCAAAGTCTGCAGAAGCGTCCTCTGAAATTGGATGTTTCTTTGGCCTTTTCTCGTCGCTGTAACTGTCTCTGCTATGCTGTGATTCGAAATCATCTTTTTCATTCTTTATCCTAGTATCCAAATCCAGTTCTATAGAGTCAATATCCATTGGTTCTGATTGTCCAAGTGATTGTTTTAATAAGAATTTTTTTTCGTGAAGCTTCTTTAAATCTTCATCCAAAAATTTCGAGTCTGATTTTTGACATAGATGATCAACAATCGCAGCAGCCTTTAATAAACCATTAATTATTAATTTCAATGAATAATTTTCTAAATAAAAATAATTAATATAAAGATTATAACTTACTTTGTCATGGGTATGACTAGGCGTTCTGTGCATTAATGCAAATTGCATGTAACATGTGACAGAGCAAAAACAGAGTTCGTCTCCGGGTTCTGCTTCTTCTTTACTTAAAAATGGTAAATCTGACACCTTTTTCCGTATTAAGCTATTAAGTATAACAACGTCACAGTGACGGCAAAATTTAGCAGCTCCATTTAATATACTTTGAATGTCAATTGGTGCTGCAAAAAAGATTATTTAAATTAAAAATGGCATGTATTTTTACTTTTTTTTTTTAAGTTTATATAATTTCTTATTACCTCCTTCTTTTCCGTCTTTTCCTTTGATTCTATATAATCCTAATTTTTGACTTGGTGGAGTGGTTGTACGTTCGATGATTTGATATCCTGTTGGGGGAGCAATATTAAGAATGTTTGCTAAATCTTTAAGAACTCCCATTATATCATCAGCTGCTTGACTGTTTAGAGTTAAAGTTACTGTAACATTTCCATTTTCTGTTAAAGTTGCAGGTGTTGTTTTGCTGAATCTAAAAAATAACAAATATTAATTTTTTTTTATTAAATAATAAATATTCTTAAATTATAATTATAATATAAATATTCTTATGTCAAAAATGTTATGTGTATAGATTTCCAAATTTATTACCTTGTTATTCCTACGTTTTCTTTATCTAATTTTGCGATGTCTCTCATAGTTCCAGGTTTTAATCGAATTGGAATAGGAGAAACGATTGGTATAACGGGTGATATTCGTTTCAACCAATCAGATTCTTCATCTGATTCCTCGTCAATTAATTTCAATCCTGGGAACTTGTGCATATGTTCAGGAATGACACATTCAGGTGATGACGAACTCACAATAGTATCAGGTGTATCAATATCTCGGCCCATCGTGGCACCGTCTTTTTTGTCATCAGCTAATAAAGAAAATTAAGAATTTCATTAAAAACTTTTTGGCTTTAGCTTTATGTTTATAAAATAGATGCAATAGTTACAATCATCCAGCTTTAGTGGTGGAAATTCTTGGTCATAGAAGCTTCTTTGAGTAGAAACAGGTGGAAGTGGAGGTAGTGGTTCTAGTTCACCAAAAGGTTGTGTATTATAATGATCTGAAATACCCGTTAACCGAGCATTTCCATATATTCCCATAAGCTCTCCAGTTCTAGAATTATACTCTACAGGGCCGCCAAATTTGGTTAAATCACCTGAACCAAAAATCGGGCAAACGCCGAAATTTTTGCCCAAAAGTGGTTCTAAAACGGCTATCGGCGGAAGTTGTCGCAATTGTACCATAAGATTGTCAATAAATGTATCATAGTCCTCATCCATGCGAGACACCTTCCTCGATCTTTTCTTTTGAGGTGCCATATTGGCGTCTTTTCCTTGGCTTTGCCTTCGTTTTTGTTGGTATATACGTCGCTTTATTTTTTTGAGATCTGCAAAAAAATTTCATTTTATTAAGTTACTTATTTTTAAAATCATTTGACCGACATAAAAAGAATAAATTTTTTTACCATTTTTATCATCGATAGAACCGTCGATAAGTTCTTCTTTGGCAGAAAAATAGTCTTTGGTATCGGTTAGCTGCACGGAAGCACCGCTAGAGAGGACATCATCCAGTATTTCTTTTTTAACTTCGATTAAAGGCACTGTGTGTTGCGCAATTGTACCCTGTGGCAACTGAACTTGACGACCCATTGTTTGTGGAATCGTTTGAGGCACTGTCGGTTGAATTGTATTAACTTGCTGAGGAGATTTGGTCAATTCACCCGCCGCAGAGGCGACGATATTTGCTATTGTGCTCGGTGTCCTCTGAATAGCGGGAGAAATGGATTTAGGATGCTGAGGTGGTCCCACAACGATGTTGGTCTGCTGCAGAGTCGGGACTGATATTATGTTTGGAGTCTCACTGGTCGCAACTACTTTTGATACGATCGCTGTCTGCTGTTGCTGTGGTTGTTGTTGTAGTTGTTGTTCGATTTGCATAGGAATTCTTGGAGCAGATACTGGAAGTGGTGGCTGTGCTTGCTGTTGCGTTTGAGCAATGTTACTTACAACAGAATCAATATTGGTTTTGACTTGAGTTAATGGGGCGGTGGTGTCTTGTTGTGCAACTGATTTTTCAATAGGTGTAGCAGGTAACGACGTAGGAGTAGCTTGTTTTTGAGCTGTTGTGATCAAAGTTGGCTGAGTACCTTGAGATGTTGTAGGAATGGTTATTTTGGATGGCTCCATTGACGATTTATTTAAAGATGTAAGCAAGGGCGAGGTGACGGTTGGTGTCAACTTTGTAGATTCTTCTTTAGATGTTCCTTGTGATTTTGTTTGAGAAAGGAAAGAAGTTTCTCTGTTTAAAATTTGTTTAGTGGTAGATGGTTTAGTCGTTGGAATATCTAGTAAAGGCGGTATTAGAGACGAAGGTGTAGGAGTAACCGGTCTCGCCAACTGAGCTTCTAAAGATGGCACATTTAAGAAGCTAGGAGTTTGAGTCGTGCTGCTCGATCCAGAGGTAGTTGTACAGGCTGTATTTTGTAATAGTTGTTTTAATAACACATTTTGAGAATCTTCTAATCTATGTGAAGTAGTGGTTTTGGTGGTACTATTATCCGATTCATTTCTAGACGTTGATTTATCGCTGGATAATCCTTTTAACGTAATTCCTTCCACATCTTTTTTTACTGAGCTTTTACCTGCTGCTGTAAATATTTTGCATAACAATTTATTTATTCGGACACTATATTTCTTTAAACCGTAAATTAAACAAGTTTTTAACCGTTTATGGTCAATAAATAAATATAAAATTATATAACGATTTAATTTATTAAAATTTGTGGATTATAATTGTAATCATCAATGACTGATATAAAATTCGGTTTAAAATAATGATTGCTTTGTTTACAAACACGTGGTAAGCATTCGTTTTATTAAAATCAACAGAATATTAAACTACACCTAATATTAGAATAGTAAAGTAAAATGTTTAAATTTGTTCATAATTATTTAAAAAAAACTCAATTAGAACAAAAGAAATTAGTTTTAAGTACAAAATAAACATTACAAATTAACTGTCTGATTTGCACTTCAGCGCCCTCATCAAGGTCAATGGTAAGAATTGTTTAACGTAAACATTAATTTTTAAGAAACAGGGGCCTACTTACCCGACGAATCCGCGTCCGGGCCTTTATTATCTATGGAGATGGTCCCCCCGGGCTTATACTGCGTGGTCCCACTCGTGAGCTGCGTGTGAAGAAGCGTCGGCGCCTGCGACAACGTGGATTGGAGGATGCTCGTGGTGACGTTAATGGTAGTACTCGAGGAGCTCGAAGCCGGTTGCTGGGTCGCCGAAACTAGGACACGTGATACTGTCGTCGCCGTGCTGGCTGGTGACGGCCTCATTACGGAGTTGAGAAGATTGCTGCTGGAGGTAAGAATCGTACTATCTCGTAGGCTCCCCGCGAGTGATGGTTTGATGGGACTCGAACTGGAGAGCATCGCGTTGAGCATAGCGTTAGATGTTACGGAAACAATACTCGTGCTTCCAGTGCGTACGTTTGTGCTCACGTTCGACAGAGCCTTCGAGAGAGTCGGCATTGTTGTAGATACACTACTAGTAGTAGAAGTAGATTCTTTACTACCACTGCTCACATCCATTTTACTGATGGAAGCACTTGAAGTATTTGTAAGAAGTCTGTAATTTGCTGAAGAAACAGGACCCTTGCTTAGTACGGCTACAGTAGCCGTAGTTATAGTATTAGCTCCAGCGTTGCTTGCACTCAAAGCCGACGAAACGAGACTTGATTGTACTGTACTCGTGTAACTTTGTGATGGAGTTGAGTGTAGAGATGAAAGCAGAGTTCGTAACTGATCAGATACATTCTCGGTGTTTGACTTTATCTCAGTTGGTTGTGAAAGTGGCGACAAATGAGGAACTGTTGTGGTTGTGCTTTGCAGTTGAGCAATGGTATTTACTGCTACTGCTTGTGAGGTCTGTGCAACTAAGGTCTTCTTAGTTGTAACAGACGTTTGTTGAGTGACTGCAGACGGACTACTTTTACTAACTGTTAAAGGCTTTTTCTCAACAGATGGTACTGACGAATCCCTTGTTACTTTTTCTGGTTCTAATTCAGGTAAAGGATCTTGCAAAATGTTTAAAGGTAGAGCTTCGAGGGGAGGTTCCAGTTGATAAATTGAACTAGAAGATTTTTCTGATTTGTCATCTTGCATTTCTGGCTTAGACGAAATTATAGTTTGCAACATCTCAAGAATATCATCTGACGATTCTTCTAACATATTTTTTTCACTAGAGGTTCTGGCTTGTACGAAAAATTTAGTAGTCTCATTGTCGGCTTCTAGTAGTGTCTGTATTTGTGTTTTTTCAATTGCTATTTCATTCGAACTGTTTACTTTAGGTGGTCTGTTTTCCACTTTTTCAATTTTATCACCTTTTTTGATTTCACTTACTTCTTCTTTTACTTCATGTTGAGTTTCAATATCGTTTTCTAAAATATTTACTAACGAAAGATTATCTGCAACAGGAGACATTCGTTTAAAACTTCTTACATCTGTTTTATTTTTACTTTTACTTTTATCGCCATTGATTTTATTCTCATCAGGATTGTGAATGGCTTCTAACATACTTTCTAATTCATCCGTAGTATTTAAAGTATCTTTCTTTTCATCTATTGAACTAATATTTTGTGTTGCTACATCACTAGAACTAGCTTCCACTGTAGATTTTTCTGCTTGGTCTTCCATTTTAGGATCTAAAAGCATTTCTTCTTTTTTCTTTGTTTCAATTCCGATAGCACTACCATCACAAGTATCTAAAGATTTGGTAACGTGAATTACTGGTTTAGGTAACTCTGCAGCAGTCACTTTTGTTGATGTAGTCTGCTTTAATTGAAAAGCATTACCTTTAAGCTTTTCCGTTGACTTTGAAAAAGTTTTTGATTGCAAGATTTGACTTGGTAACGTAGAGCTTACACTAGTTAATTTTTCAGTTAAATTTATAGAAGGTTGAGAACTTGTGGTCAAAGTTGGTATTACTTTTTCAGAAGATTTGCTAACAGCACCCAATATGATATCACTAGGTGGACTTTTTCTTGTAGATTCTTCTGATTTTGTTATTTTTCCGATTTGAACAGTACTTTGAGAAAAATTTTTAGAAATGCTTTGACAAAGTTTCGCAGCAATTTTCGAGTCAGATACTAGGGTTGACATAGTCAGTGGTGTATTAACTTTTTGATTTTCAATTTTTGAGGTAGTTAATAATTCTTTAATAAGATTCGTACTAACTGTTGTTACAATCGGTTTTAAATTAAGTTTTCCTGCTGTTGCAATTGTATCTTTCGTAGGTGCCGATTTTACAGTAACTGCAGGATAAACTGAAATTGGCTTTGAAACATTAGAAATGGTTACATTAACTTGATGTGAACTTGATGCAGGAAGTGAAGTAAGTTTTTCTTGAAATGTAAACGTTGTGATCGACTTTTTATTTTTTATTTCATCAATAGCTTTGATTTCTTCGTTAACAGATTTCGTTCCAATAGCAGAATTTACTACGATTGTTTCCTCTTTTAATTTGGCTACTTCTAGAGAATTCGTTTCTAAGGTTTCTTCAGTTGGTTGATTATCTGGGGATTTAGAACCGGAATCAATTATTACTATGTCTGATTCGGAAAGTTGCACGAGTATGTCTTGGTCTGTAGAATTGTCCATGAAAGAAGGATCAACGCTGAGATCATCTCGATCCGGAGATTCCGGAGTATCGGTAACAGCCACTAATCGCTTTCCAACTGGCATAGCTCTTACGATGTCAAGATGTAAACTTTTTTTATTTCTACTTGACTGCGACAGAAGCTCGTCGTCAAAAGTTGCGTCTTCATTGGGTGGTTCTGGATGCTCTGCGATTTCCAAAATTTGAACCAAATCATGGCCTTCATTATTATCATTAACTAAAGCGTTACTAAGTGAGTCGTTACTGTCAACAGATAGAACCATGTCTGATTCGAAAAGAACGTATTCTTCTTGCATCTCTGCTTCTAAGCCTCCAGATATTACGTCAAGTTCGGGATCACCAAACTGTTCAATAACTGGCATGTCATCGTTATCTTTTTGAGCAGTTGAACTTAATGTAACTTCGGTGTTAATGATTGTTTTATCATCATCGTAATCCGAAGTATCAGGTAGTGATTCGATTTTGTCGCTTGGACTACCTAAAGTCAAAGTAGTACTATTTGCTAAAGAGGATTGCATCGAAGATGTAGTTGCCTTTGGTTCACCAGTTGTTGGCGGAGTTTGTGGCGGAGTGTGAGAGTCGTCGTCAAAATCATTATAATCGGCACAAACTAAAGAATTAATTTTTGATTGCGAAATGCCAGTTTTCCGATGAACAACAGCAGAAGTGTTCGGTTTATCTTCTGAACTACTCAACTGTCCTTCTACTGTCTTACCTTTACTCGACTCAGGTTTGGAAGACCACATAGGTGAACCTCCTCTAAGACCCAATTTGAAAAATCCATATCTTCCAAACAGAACTGGCAAAGGTATTGGATTATTTGGATTATGAGGATTACCGCCACCCCGATTTTGATCAATATTTAAATTTGAGTCTTGTTGATTTTGTTGTATTTGAATGTTTTGTGAGTTTTGTTGTTGCAGATGCTGCTGATCATTTATGGAATGATTGCTATTATTCTGAGAGCTGTAAGCCGAGTGGGGAGTGTGCGGTGTATGAGGAGTTCTTGGCGTCCCAGGATTTTCTACGCTCTGCGGCCTATCAGGCATAGCTGGACTATTTCCAGTAGATTGCCTTCGTTGCATTTGCATCGGTGAACCACCAACCATTGGACTACGCGGCATCGGTGAATTTGGAGTCTGGCAAGACGGAGGATGATGTACAGGCGTCATTTGATGCAACATAGGAGAAGTAGATGGATGACTTCTTGCCATCGGACTTGGCGGTTGATACTGCGAAACCATTGGGGAGTTTGGAGGATGATTTTGCACTCTCATGGGACTTGAGGGCTGCGACGACTGACTAAGCTGTTGTTGCAACATCGGTGAACCCATAGTTGGTTGGATCATTGGACTTCGTGGGTGTGGAGAACTCGGCGGTTGGCTATAAGTCTGCTGCATTTGTTGGTGGAGTTGTGGACTTGGAGACGATGCTGGCTGAGATACCATTGGAGATGTGGGTGGTTTTTGCATGATTTGCTGTTGTTGTTGCTGTTGTTGTTGCTGCTGTTGTTGCTGTTGCTGCTGCAATGATTGCTGCCTTTGAACCATTTGGATATTACGCTGATTTACCATGTTTTGATTTTCTTGTGAAAGAATATTGACGTCGTGCTGTTGCTGCTGTTGTTGCATAAGATGTTGACGTTGCAACATTTGCTGGTGCTGTTGTTGAGTCATCATCGGTTGCTGCTGATTTGGCTGAGGGCTACCAAGAGGAGATCTTTGTCCGTAAATTATACCTGTTTGTAACTGCATTCTCGGACGTTGATTAGGATCAATTGTACCAGGACGTACAAATCGCTGGGCAATTACATGCTGAGGCATTCTGATCTGCTGCCCATCAGGTGACATTAACGCCGAACCGGGACTAGTAGTTAACCTACCATTAGCAACCGTTCGATGCTGTGGTGATGTCATCCGTGGAGCCGTAGGACCACAAAGACTAGGAGAAGGCATTGTACCCGGACTGAAAGGACTTTCTTCTGGTTGGGAATGCGGCGTACCGATTCTTGGCGAAGGTTGCATATTATTATGTGGTGACATTGTTCCAGGATTTGATTGCGGATTACCCGGACTGTGTTGTAGCATAGGTGGATTTGGACTATGTTGTATCATAGAAGCTACTGGCGAATGTTGAACCATACCAGACGGAACACTGCCCGGACCAGGACTCTGCGACATAAGTGCTGCTGGACTATGCATTGGTGAAGAATGTTGAGAAGGAGACATGAGTGGTGAGCAAGGCTCGTTTGTCTGCGGCTGCACTTGTGCCTGTTTTTGTTGCTGTTTGTTACGATACTCTTGTATGAGCATACCATGCTGACGGCTTTGCTTACGACTAGTGTCTAAATGCTTCTGATACATTGCCTGTTCACTCGAGATTCTCTGAAGTTCAGCTGCGTCATTTTCTGGCAATTCGTTACCGGACTTCCGGCATTGCCTTTGTTTGCTGTTAAGAGACTGTTAAAAAAAATCAACGTTTATTTAAATAATTCAATAGCGAAAAGTCATTGTTAATAAAAAGAAGCTAAATAAAATTGAAATAAAAAACATTTACTAATCAAGTCACTATTGCCAAGCTCACACAAAAACCATGACTCACTTTTCTAACCTTCCGAAGTTTCTGAACTTCCGTTTCATAGTACTTCAACTGCTGCGTCAAAATCTGATGCTGATGATTTAACCATTGTTCATACTGAAGCTGAGTATGCCTATCTTGATCAGTCACAATATTGTCTGGAGGCACTGGTGGCGCAGGCAGTTGAGGTACATTAAATGTTGCAATCCTCGCTGAAGTCAGAATAATTAATGCATTATTTTATGCATTGCATTTTTTAAAGAAATTATTCGATAATGTAACAGAGCATTTACAGAGCATAAATAAATTTTTATTATTAGATTTTTGTCAAATGAAAAATAAATATTAATGTATTTGATAGAAACTCGGCAATGATGGTCAAAATTATTTTATGCATATTTTCAAAAATTGAATAAAAATTACTTAATTCATACATTTTTAGTTAATGGATAAGAGAAATAATAGCTTAAAATAAATAATTTCAAACCATTAGTTTAAAAGAAACGATGCTCATTCTATGGCGTGTAGCTCATTTGATACAAGCACATTTTAAGAGACTTATTATTTAAAAATTAAATAGATTATAATAATACTGCGAACAAAACGGTCACTTTCTGTTTCCTAAATAATTGCGACACTATTTTAGTTTTTAGTACATCTTATAGATAAGTCAAAATATTAAAAAAATGAGTAACAAGGTGAAATAAAGTAAAAGAAAAAGAAACCAACGTTCAGCAGGGGTTTGTGTAGTGTTCGGTTGCCTCTGAGTTTGAACGACGACTTTACCGGGCTCGACAACAGGTTGCTGCCAGTTCTGAGTGGCGGCGACCGTAGGCCTCGGCGGACCGGCAGTCCTAACCTGAGCAACTGCCGCGGGTGCAGTAGGGATACTCTGAGGCGGTGAAGCCAACGGTGCCGAACCCAGAACATCAGCACGCAACCTTTCGAACTCGATGTCGCTGAGCAGCTGTCCACCCGGTGTTGTCGTGTCTGCTTGCTGCTGCTGCTGTTGCTTTTCTTGTTCTCGCTTCTCTTGTTCCAGCAACTCCTCCAAAAGCAAAGGTTGTTCCTGTAAGCATGAAACAGACCGTTAAAAATTAAATTTTTTTTTTATAGACAAAATAAAGATGAAACGATATTTTAAAGGGATGAGCGAAAAACCATAAAAACAGAAAAATAACTAATGGAGAGATGTTGGAACGCAATACGCTTACTAATCTAATCTACGTTACTAAAACTTCTCTAAAACTTTAAGCATGCAGTACTAAAACGAGTTTCATAATTTACACTGAATTAATTTTTATTTTGCGTTATTTGCGGGTAAATACCGTTCAAAAAATATAACTTACAAAAATACTTACTAATTAATATTTTCATATAATCCGTCGTTAATTTCAATGCCGGGTAACGTTTAGAGATGAATCAATATTCAGATAATTCCAAATTATAATAGTGTTTTAGAATTGTATTAAAGGAAGATTAGCAGTCTGAAACTTTCTGTTTCTTCGATTTAATATTTTCACTTGTCGTTAATAAAAATACTAATCAGAAAAGGATCTTATATTTAGACTACCATCATTAAAAAGAGTTTACATTTACAAAACTGAATACTACATTAAAACTATTTCTCCAGAATCGTTTAAAAAAAAAAGTTATTATAGAATTTATTGAGCCTAGATCATAACAAAAAGTAAAACCAGATCACAAAGAATATGAAAAAATGTGGCTCTAATTATTAAAATGGAAAATTAAATTTAATCCTTTTGTTTCCGTTTGTTTAGAAAATTTTTTTTTTAAGAAATGCAGCTTAAAAACGCTTAAACTATTAAATATAGTCTAATTTATATTTTTTAATGCCTTAACGGAATTAATCTCGTAAGATCTTGTTGTATAAAGTATCAGAATTGACTTATCTTCCCTTAAATATTCGATTATTTTATCAATATCGATTTAATGTCATGAAATCATGTTATGATGGAATTCAACTTTACGAACAACAGTATATCATTTAAAGCAGATGATCTTTTGAATTCGGTGCACGCAAGGAAAGAAAGAATGTAGTGATAAGAGGGTCACGGATTAAAAGCCGATGCTGTAACGAAATGAGGCAGGGTCCTGCGAGACGTATTGAAAAACCCCAGAAGTTTGCTCACCTGCAGAAGCAAGGGTCTTCGGTGAGGATGGGGAGTCATTGATGACGCACCAGTATGAACCAAAGAGGTCATCGGTGGACCGGCCACGGGCACAGAATGCCCCATGTGCATGGGGGGCCGTGGCAAACCCCGATCACCCGGGCATAGCCCCATCTAGACATGCACCAACACCAACGCATTGCATACACCCAGGCCAAAAAACACCATTTTGCCAGCCAATACTAACTTATCACTTAGAAATAACTCAACACCTACTTTAGGCCAATTGACTTTCAATTTTCGCGATTCCTTTGTTAAGAGGACGTGATATGCTGTACGATTTGTTCATAGTTTTTACGTATTATATTACTTTCAAATTTTTTAAAATATCGTCCAGTAATGCTGTTCTAGATCAAAAGGACGGACATCATAAATTCGATGTCTCACAGCCCCTTAACTTTTCTATTGATAAATTCATGAATTCATATAATTAATCAAACATGCCTGAATTAAAGATTTGCATAAGTTAACCTTCTAAATCCTTACTAATAAGAATATTTGAGCAATAAAAAATTTTTAATTTTATAAATTACTTCAAATTATAGTTGATAATTTTATGAGCAGCAGATTTTTCGTTATAAGCAGTTAATGTACTTTTGCCAAATCACAAACGAAGTGAATCAGTCAAAATGTAAACCTTATTATGAGTGATTCAATTATTATTAAAATTATAAAGAAATCCATCAATTCAATTAAACACCCTTGAAGAATAATTTAATTACCTGCATAGGTCCTGGATAAGGTGGTGGAGGTCCTGGGTATGGAGGAGGTGGCGGTGGAGGAGCTAATGGCATTCTTGGTCCGATCATATGTCCAACTTGAACCACCCTTCCTGCAACATTAGGAACACCTGCAACTCTCATTCCCATGCGCTGATGTTGTTGAACTAAATAAAACATTATAATGACAATTATAGATTTGATTACTATAAAAACAACCTCAGTTTATAAGTTAATAGAGCACAATGTAATTAAATCAGTCTGAGAAGTACGTATTATATTATATTTATAAAAAAATTTCTAATTACCTGTAGCTCTACAAAATAAAAATAGTAAGACAACAAAGAAAATTACCTTGTATTTGCTGCTGCGGTATTCGTTGCGGATGTCCTGGAAAAGTAGACGGATAGCTAACAGTCACGGAATTCGTTGACGTAACAACACCGATAGCTCCGTCGGGAGCTACAAGTCTTGTTCCCGGTAGCATTGGTCTTCCCATAGCTGCAGCTTGTTGTACTTCGTGATGCATTTGTTGCTGCATTGCGACAGCCTGCGGATGAGTTTGAGATATCATAGCTGCTGGCGGTTGTGTTGGCTGTGTATTAGGTTGAGCTATCGGTACCATAGTTTGTACTTGAGTTAAAGCATTAGGAGTCCCTACTGAGGGTTGCGTCGGAGGTGAAACGTTTACGTCGGTAACGTCCGCAACAGCAGCTTCAATACTTTTTGATTTATGCTCTTCTTTGTCATCTTTTTTCGGTTTTTCATCTTTTGTCTCTACTTCGTCATTTTCTAAGTCCAAATCGAGAATATTAGTTTTTTCACCCCCGGTTAATTGATCTAGTTCTGGATCGGCATATTCGAGAATATTGAAGTTGGCACCCATTTCAGCTGTGATTTATAAAAAGATAAACGATGTAGAATTTTGATATTTTGGTTTTGAAAACTAAGTTTTTGCTTACCCAAAAGTTCGTCATCATCATCAGCTAAGTCCCCTAATATTGCACTAACATTTTCAACTTCCCCTATAGGAGCCCCCTCTTGTTCCAGCTTTTCTAATTCCGCAGTAACGTTATCAGGTATTTCGGAAGTTTCAGACATAGTAACACTAGCCTCAGTAACTGTAGGTAGAATAGGTGGACGCGACATAGTTGTTGTACTTATCATACGAACTCCTTGGTTTATGGGAATTTGAGGTGACCTTATCATTCTTTGACCTAAATTTTGGCCTTGAGTCGCATCTGTGAATTAATTATTCATTTACAACTCTATGTACTAATTAAGAGTAAACAACGTAAACAGTTATTTTCTATTTACCTGGAAAACGTTGTTGTAAAACCTCGTAATGTTCGGGCACTTGAACTCTCGGTGCAGTCATGCGAGGTTGTATAATTTGATTAGAAGAAAATTGTTGACTAACGCTGACTGGAACAACTGGTCTTTGTAACATCATTCTTGCTCTTGAATCAATTCCTTGCAATCTGGCAGTGTCTATGTTTGCAACGCCTGGATGTCTCGGAGTCAATCCTAATAAAAACGATTTTATTATACTATCATTGTTCTTTTCAATTAAAAATCAATGCCATCGTAAAAAACGATAAAAGAATATTTACCCATCGGATTCCTTATTGCAAGATTAGGTTGTTGTATGGGCATACGTGGTCTGGCAGCTCCTGGAGGAAGTGGTTGTCTGAATGTACCTTCAACAGGTGCATTCTGAGGTTGTTGAAGCTGTTGCAATTGCACTTGAGCAGTATCAAACTGTTGCTGTGATAATTGTGGTGTCGCCTGCCCATCTATAATATTTAATTGAATATATTTCTCATGTCATTTTATTCAAAAGCGGCTTATTAATTAATTTATTAAATTTAAACCATATTCAAGAATACAAAAAATTGAAAAGCATACTAAACATAAAGGTACGTCTATTCATTTTTCAAAACAGAGCAAAACATACCTTGTGTCCAATTTTGAATAGTTTTCATGTCCTTATTATATTGTTGCTGTCTTTGAAGCAAATCTCTCAGTTGCCTATTAACCTCTGGCTGCTGCGTGAAAACTTCGGACGGCTGCGTGTCGGGTTGCTGCTCTGCTCTCGGTGACAAATAGCTCGGCACAGGACTGACCGTAGCCGGGGAGAGCGGAGTTGGGGGTTGGACTTGTACCTGCGATTGCTGGGACTGCTGCTGTTGCTGTTGTGGCGAGGCAAAACCTTCGGGCGTTCGCGACGGTGCGTAGACGTGAGTGGGTCGACTAGTGGATGTACTGAAGACAGGCCGCGGCGTTCCGGGAGGTTGCGAGAAGACGTCGCTGCGAGGCGATGTGGAATAGGAGGGAGTGGACCTGGGCTGGCTTTGTGAAGCCTGGAAGCCCTCGGCACTTTCGAAGCGTTGAAAGTGCTCGGGTTGCGAGGCCGGGGACTGCGGAAAATCATGAGGGGATTGAGGTGCTTGCGGAGAGAAGGGAGAGGGTGGCTGCTGCGGGCCAAAACTACCCGGGATGACGGGCCTGGCGACACCGGGCATCGGCCGTCCCACCTGCGCCACCGACCCTGCTGGCGGTTGTGCTTGTTGACTGACCAGTCGACCGGGCATACCTGGGTGTGGATTTGGAGGTACGATTCCTCGGTTCACTTTCATTGCTGGAGCTGCGAACTGACCACGTGCACCCGGCTGGCTTGTAGCTCCGGGACCGAGTTGACTTAACGTGCTTCCGTCCTGCGCAAAATGAATCTATAAGCATATGACTGATTACAGTTTTAATTATACAAAATTAACACAGCAATTGACTATAATTTAAGCACAAAATATTTACTTAAACTAGAAATATTGAAAAGTAAAAAATAGAATTATTAACAGTTAAGAATCAGTTTCTAATAAAACTTAGTTCGATATCAAGCTAGTATTAAATGTATTCTAAGTGTTTGAGGTTGAATATTTGTAATTTAAAAATGTGTCGTCATTAAACATAAAACTTACAGTTAAAAATATAACCCATACCTGAGAGGTAGTACCCAACTGAGCATTTAATACAGTTGCATTTTCAGTATTTATTGTAGTTGTGCCGTCATCACTAAGCTGACGATGAACTCTAGCAATGGCTAATTTAAAGAAAAATAGCGTTCGTTAATTTGACTCTGTTATTATGAAATATTTCAGGAAAAATAAAGCTAATTTTAAGAATTCTGTACCATGCGCGCGTTGATCATGGATGACTTGTTGCTGCAATTGTGCTTGTTGCTGCCGCATCGCTTGCAATTGTTTCCACTGTCGTTCTTGCTCGGCTTCTCTGCTCGATCGATCTCTGTTTGCTAGTTTATCTTGTTCCTATTGAAAGATACCCAGATTTAGTTGGTTTCTCTTAGAAACTCTTAAAAACATTGCGTCTTTATTTTCAAATATAAAAACTATCCAAAATACAAATGTTTCTTTGATAGAAAAGTAAATTTATAAATTTTCATGTATTTGTTAAAGACGCAATGTTTAATTTTTCTTTTGGCGCAAACAAAAAAACTTTAGGCTTTTCCAAAAATCAGCCATTTACACATTAAGTCGCAACAATTACAGAAGGCAGCAGTTAACGTATTACTAAATAAAACTAAAAGTTTAAGAAGTGCATTAAAATATAGGATATGACCAGCCACCATCAAGAAACAGAAAAACAACTATTTTCACAGTATATTCATCATCTGTAAAACTCTGAAAATATCTTGTACATGCAAAACAATATAATTGCTAAACTTCTCTTAAAGTTTAGTATAGATTAGTGTTGTTATCACATTTGTTCATCCATATCAATCTATTGAACATCTTTTATTGTAACGAATGTTAGTAAGTACACATCTAATTAAGAAAGGTTGTAATATGTATTTTCATAGAGTCTTAAATAATGACTTAAAATTAAAGTTTTTTTATGAGAAGAATCAAAAGAAATTGCAGTTTTTTTTACATAAGTACGCATCCAAACAAATACCAAACACACTCACACCGTTTTTAATTTGGATTATGAGACAAAAGCAGTATAATATTTGCAACCAATCAAGAAGACTACAACAACCACATCCGCCATAAAAAACACTAACAGTAATGGAGGAGAATTAGTAGGAATGAGGGAAAAAGTATTTGAAATAAAATTTAGGATTTAATGAATAAAGTTGGATTTTATGAAAAAAAGTCAGGTTTTTCAACATGCTATGTAAAATGAAGAGTGAAGTGTATGATAAAAAATAATTTGGAACTGTCTAAATTTCCTAATATTTATAAGGAATCAATCAAGAGCCACGATTAAAAAAAAACGTCATATTTGATTTAGGTGCCAGGATAATTTGAGCATTCCAAAAAAATTGATATTTTTAATTTCATGTATACATACATCGATACATTACATTAAATTTAGGCACGATAATTAAGAATTAAATTTTTCTTAAAGCAGATTGCTATTTATGATTTAAAATTTTCATTAACACCTACAAACATTTGAATCAGAGACTTAATGGTTGTAATAATAAATTTGCACATGAAATTCTACACTAAATTATAAAAGTTTCTACTTGCATTGAAGGATATAAAATAACATGCAGCGACTACTTGCTGACTTATATAAATACAGGAACTAAAATGCTTTCCTTTAATCCTTCTGCATACTTAATAGCTGTAGTATATATGGTAAACACGTACATTTCATGGCGAGTTAACTCGTCAATGGGCGCAAGGGGTTAAATTTTAAATAGTAAATTGACTCAGAAAAGCACTACAATTCCGAAAACAATAATAAAAACCTCTGATTCAATGTATGGAATAGTGGGCTCTATTGCCACTGAAACTGTTTTACATATAAAGTTTGAACGAAAAAATTAAAAAACAATAAAAAAATAAGTACAACGTTGAATGTACTAGGAAAAAAAATTATTACACGTGGCAATAATAATAAAAACGACATAATAAAAGGCAAGACACTAGAGGCACAGTGAAGGTGGCTCACCATAACCGGGGACTGTACAGATACGGTGTGAATAATTGCGTTGGGTGGCGGATCGTAGTGCTCCTGGCAGAGGGAGGGGAGGGTGCGCATTATTTCGGACGGTGTGAGCACTCTAATCTGGTGGTCTACCGAGGAGTATTGACGAACAGGAGCGGCGCTCGCCGCCGCGGAAACCTGCTGGCTAATATTGTTAGCAACGCTACCGATGGCTTGTGTTTGTGCTGGAGGTGTACGGAGTATTGGATGTGAATGTATAAGTGGCTGTGATTGCAATAGCGGTGGTGGTGGCGTCGGATCGTCACGGAAGTCGTAAATGGAAATAGAGGGTGAAGAAGAAGAAGTAGAAGACGAAGTAGCTGCCGGCTCGAGCGCTCGGCTCGTAGGATTCAGAGATCTGGGCGAGCTGGATGGCGGAGTGACAGAGATGGGAGAAGAGCTTGGAGAACGAGATGTTAGCCGCCGCTGTGCCTGGCCTCCCTGCACCGCACACACCTCCTGAGGGGTCGACGACGATGATGACACTGCCTGTGCCGCCGCCGCAACCGCCGCCACGACGGCTGCCGGAGGTTTTTCTGCTACTGTCGCCTGCTGCTGTTGTTGCTGTTGCTGCTGCTTGCCATCCTTGCTGTCCGCGAGTGAGCTTATCAACCCGCTTCCGGCTGCCGGCTTCTGGCTCGTGGCCATTACGACTACCGGCGGCACCGAGCTCACAACCTTCGTCAGCACATTCGTTGTTGGTGTTGTTGCTTTCGTGCTCGCTAACTCCTTCGGGATCTGTTAAGGGTTAACGTCCAACCACACGTTCACACATCGATGTTTTGGATTTTTTATGTACATGTTTAACCAATTAGGCAGGGTACCATCTTTAGATCCTTGGGTGATCATATCTTACAATTACGGATAGGGGATAGCAAATTGTTTACATCAATACTTGACCTATCGAAAATGCTGATTGCACTTCTACTGAGTAACGAGTCACACGTCTAGTATATCGGCTGGTGCTTTTGTATAAATATTATAAATATAACGTCTACCTTTATAAATAAAAAATCTTGAAATTTATAGGATTAGTTGTGTTAAACATAGAGCTCATTGGTGAACACATAATGTGAAACAAGTATTTGGCTTTAAATGTTACTAACATGAAGACACCAGCCTGTAACTTGCTAAGAATTTCACTGTGAAATGTTAAACATTTGACAGTATGTTAGTCGAATTTATTTGTTAGCGACAAAACACCCTCGAAAATGAGTATGACTGCATTTCATCAAGTAGAAAAACAGTGTCACCAGGAATTTTCGTGTCGACATTAAACAACACACGGCAGAAAGTAGAAAAAAAAAGAAATTATATCATTACCTGTTGCGCCTTTTTCATTCGGATTGCTGCTCTGTTTTCTCTAGCTTGGCTTACATAGGGAGCCTTTTTGTCACCAGGAAGGGCGCGCCATTTTTTAACTATTTGTTTGTATCGCTCTGACCAAACTATAATTAAAAGTTTATGAAAAAAATATACCATTTTACAAAAGTTTTCAATCTTTAGCAGAAATAAAATTACTTGGATATTCTGTTTTCCATTCTGGATGGTTCATGTTAGCATACAAGACTGAAGCTGTCGTTGCCCCTGAGCCCAACGCTTCATCGGATTCCATTTTTATACTAGTTCTTTGGTTATAAGTTATAGCTGCACCACTTGTCGGAGGATTACCTTCGTCTTCGGGATTTACCCAAGGACTCGGTGGTTCCGAGAATGCCGGACTGAATTGTGGACTACTATAATAAAAGAAAACACAATGGTAAACATTTTTTTAAATATTAAAAACATTTTTTTATCTAGTAGATGTATTAGTAAAAAGTACTAACTTGCTATATTCTGAATGATATGGCGATGGCGGTGGAAAGCTCATAGGAGAATTCAAATTTGACTGTCCCGAAGCCATAGTAACCGGTACTTGTGGCCTTCCTAAGGATACATTAGCTGTTTGAACGTTTACTATAAAAAAGTATTTATGAAAATTCAATTATTTTAAAAATATCTATTTGTTTATTTTTTATTGATATTTGGATCATATGTAATTAATGTATACCTGGATGAGGTGATGGAGAAACCAAAGGAGTTGAGGAAGACGTGGCTTGAGGCGTTTGTGCTTGTACGGAGAATCCACAAGATTCTCGAGATTCTTGAGATTCATCGGTAAGAACTCCTTTAAATATCTCTTCAACATCTTGGCTAGCAATATTGGGTAATCCTAATTAAGAAAAATAAATCATAAATTAATCAAAAATACACACTTATATAAATATAATATAAATACAAATTAAATTTACGCACCAGTGTCTCTAACCATGGATTCCAGATTAAAATGAGGACTAAGAATATCAGGTAAATCATCTTTAGTAGTTTCAGGAGCTTGATCAAGCTCTTCCCAAGCCTCCGTAGCTTTTGCTAGATCTTCATCAGGTTCATTCATAATTGTGTTTACAATGTCACTATCGAGTAAATCACTGGAAATAGGTAAAATATCTTCAAGAGCTTCAGTGTCACTGGCCTCTTCCTTGACAATTTCCTCGCGTTTAACAGATGCTTCGCCTGCAGCTGCTGGTGGCTCCTCGTCTTTTTCTTGCTTTGCTTTAACTTGTTCCATTGCCCGCAGCTCGTCTCGAGAGAGCTGAATTGTATCCGCATTGCCGGAGTTGTTACGCTCACTGTCGGAGTCGCTGCTGCTGTCCAGATCCTTATCTTTGGTAGTATCCATCAGATCCTTGCCGAAAAATGCTTCCTGCATATAAAGGGGAAAGCATTCGGCTAACTTCGTCTTTGGTTTTCTCCGCTGAGGTTTTCTACGCGGTTTGTCATCACCTGGGCCTGTGATTAAAGTATCGTTGATACCGGGCATCTCGGATTCGTCTTCTTTATCCTTACGAGTACCGCGCAGTCTGACTACGAATCCACCAATGCCGAGTTTCTGCAAGTTTCGTTGCCGCTTCCTTCTCAGCACAGTTACTCCGTTTTCTGTAGTATAAATACTGAAGCCTTCGGGAGGCGGCTGGTCACCGCGAGGTGCCCATACCATGCCTTCTTTATACACTTGGGTAGGTTCATCTTTAACATCTATCAATTCCAGTTTTCCGTTTTCTTCAAAAGAGTTATCTAGGCTACCACCGGCGACTACTGATTCTATAGTTGCCATTATGTCAGCTTCTTTGTCTACAACTGCAGCTAGTTTCCTTCTCTTTTTTCGCGTAATTTGATGTTCAGACATGAGCGATTTAATATGGCTCATTCCTGTCTCAGATAAAACAACTCCCTCGACCAAATACTGCTGCGGTGATGGTCTTTCCGGCTCTGGACTGCGAATCATCGGAGGTGGAGATCGAGCCTGTTGGTACTTGCTGGGTTGCGCTTTTGATAAATTGCCTAAGATATGCGGAGGCGGTATATCTCTTGGGCGGCAGAGAATACAATTATAGCCATCCTCGGCACATTTTTCAGCTTCTATCTCAGTCTTGATGGAATCACATAAGGAATGCAACCATCTTTCGCATTGGATGCACTGAATGATTAGATCCCCCTCACCGTACGGCTCCATACAGGCAGCACAAGCTGTATGTGACGCGCAAGGACCGCACTGGGTATAATTTTTCTGCCAATTGCTGTTGAATCCTGGATCATTGGCTCCACACGTTTGACATTGAGCACACCACTTACATTTCCATGTTCCTTGAGGAACATATTCGAGTGGAGGATCCATGCAGTATATGTGATAACTTATATCACAATCATCGCATAGTATTAAGCGTCCTTCATCGTTGCGTTCACCGCAACCTTCACACACTGTACAATCTAAGCATCTCCAACCTTTTTGAAGTATTACTTTTGTGACCTTCACGTTGGCACAATATGGATGATAACACTGTCCACATTGGGCACAAGCAATTAAACAACCTTCTTGATCAGTTCCGATTGCACCACACATCACACAAATGTCCTGTGTCAATACAAATTTGTCCTTTGCTGAACATAATACTAGTCTATTTTCTACTCCAGGCTCTTCCTCTTTTGAAGAAGAATCAGATACAGGTCTCTGAAATAAAAAAATTAATTAATACAAACTAAAACAAAATTTGGAAAGTAAACAAACTCATTAATTATTTCTTTCAATACCTGCAGTCCTAATCCTGGTACACCAAAAATACCTCTCATTTTAGCTTTTGGGCCTCTCTTTCTTCCAAATTCTGTCATTTTTTGACGTTTCTGATAAACTACTTTTCCTATACCTTTAGGTCGACCAATAATACCTGCACTAAGTCCAAGTCTTTTCTTAGCTATCTTTGAGGCACTGAAAGGTTTTCCTTTTCCTAATCCTATTGAGTAGAATGCGTCTTCTGAGTTCCCTTGATAATCAAGTTCTGAGGAATCTCCATCTCCATATAAGCTCTCTTGTGATGCTGTCAAACTAGATTCGCCTCCGTAATCCTCAACACTGTCCTTCCGCTTGACCAAGGCGATGTTCTTGCAATGAAGACAAATATAGTCGTAATCGGGTTTAGCCTCCTTACGCTGTTGGTACGTCAAAGGATCCGCTTCAGGATCACAAGTACCATGAACAAACTTTTTACATGAATTACATTGAACCATTTCTCTATAAGCAGCTGCTCGGTAAGCTTTTCTGCAGAGTGGACAAGAGAAGCCCTTATTCCGCTGCTGATAACATGAATCACAAACCGTATAATGGGAATGCCAACGCGACGAAAGACCGGCACCAGGAGTTCGGGATCCACAATCAGTACAAACCCGACAACATTTGCATTTCCAACCATACTTGGGTATAGAGGTCACAATTGGTCTTAAACAACTAGGATGATAAGCTTTGTCGCATCGCTCACAGGTCATCACCTTAGCCAGTTCCTCGGGTTGTCGACATACCTGACATAGACGGCAGTTAGTACACTGCCATCCAGCTCGAACACTTGGTAATAAAGCCAATCCAACGCAGTTACCATGATAATGTTGACCGCAAATTGAACACATCACCAAGTTAGATACATCTCCCATTCCGAGGCACGTCACACATTTTATTCTCTCTCCATCTCCATTTACTAAAAATAATAATTTAATATTTTAATAACTCAATTCCAATGGAAAATAAAAAGTAAATACTCACATAAAAGAGGAACTTGTCCTAAATGTTGACCACAAAATAATGATAAGCTCTTAATATCTTGGAAACAGCTGGAGGCAGCTGCACATGGATAATGAAAATAACGATTGCACGATTGAACCTAAAAATTGTATTTGTTCATCAATTAAGGTTCTGTACGAAATTGTCATAAAATAAAAAAAATATTATTTTAAAGCTTCTTTACTTTGCAGGAAATGCCCGCTCCATAATGTGAACAGTAAGCACAACGACGTGTCGAAGCTTGTACAATTGCAGCACTAACAGCTTGCGTAGACAGTTCTTGATTACAACTTGTCCAAAGTGCACAAGCTTGATGTGCATAATAATGACCCATTGATTCAAATATTATACTTAAATCTGGCTCTTCTAAATAACCTACTATTGTTAATTCTTCAACAGGTTCTGTAAAATTTGTTAGACTAGGATTTCTGAAAATGAAAAATTATTTTTAATATTTTACTAATTTTTTTGCATAATAGTAAAAAGCAACAGTGGAAAGCTTTTTTACCTGCACTTAGCTAAACTCTTTTGCCTGCGACATGTAACAGCTCCAAGGCTATTGTTTGCACGTGGACTCTTATCACCAGCTATAGGTACATCAAGATTTTCTGGTGTTTCTTCTCGATTGCTGCTTTTTTCAGGTGTAAAATCTTCAGGTATCAGAAACTTTAAAAGTTCACCTTGTCCCAACTGACTTCTCTCACTCAAATTGCACAGAGCACAAACTTTTCCCGGCCTATAAAAATAAAAATTAGAATAAGTAACATAGCATTTTATACACAACTCAACTATAAAGAAGAAAAATGTACCATTGCTCTGGAAAATATGGAGGCTCCTCTGGAGCTGGCATAGCTCGTTCAAGACCAGAAGATTCTCCATCAATTGAAGTATCACCACCTATTCTTAAAGGACTCGGAGATTCAGAATGGGTATCTTCATCTTTACTTTTTGTTCTACGAGGTATACCTCTTCCATATCCAAGTCTACATTTTTTTAAAAAATAAAACAATTTTTAATTATAGAATCTTTGTTATTGTTATTTTAATTTGATAGTAAATTATGTATTTATACCCTTTTCCTCTTGCAGATCCTCTTCCGAATCCTCTGCGCATACCTAGACCTCGAGGAGCTCCAGGGGGACGCTCCTTCCTTGGTCTTCCTGGTCCACGTCTAATGTGCAAAGGTTTTCCACCTGGTAATGGGAATTTTGGGTACCGCAAAGGATCATAGGAGACTTCTTCTGCAGTAACTATGCAAATAAATATTTTTATTAACATCACGACATTAACAAAATGAGAAAATTATATTTTCTTAAAATAAAATAAAAATAAAGTATTTGCTAAAAGGTGTATTACTGTTATATGCATCTCGAGCATTACTGCTCAAACTGTCTGCATGGAAACTAAGACTTGTACTAGGAGTAGGTGCAGGACCAAGCAATTGGTCGGAGTTAGCTGGAGAAATTGGTATTCCTGAATTTTCCTCATCATCGTCTTCTCCCTCAGAGGCATCATCAAGCTCCATTTCCTCCTCTCCTTCCAATCGTTCTTCATCATCCATGGCACTTCCTTCTCACGTAACTGCTTGTTCCACTATAGGTTAAAACAATACTTCTTTAATAAAGCCAGCTACAACAACTTTTAGAAGCAAAATATTCATTTCATTGGATTAATTAATAACTTTTTAATTACAAAAACTATGTTGATAAACAACAAAGCTGTTATTAGCACTCATACATTTTATTATTTTGGTTAGTATTATTCATCCCTGGCTAACACAAAACAGAGATTTCAATTCAAATGAAACAAATTCGTCAAGGAAAAGAGTAAAACAAACGCAGGGCCCGATGGGAAGTAACAACAAACGGTGCTAGCCCGACATTTTCGAACGTAAGGTTTACTCGCGCGTACCGGGTGAAGCGTGAAGCTTCGTCCCCCTGCACCCAGGGTTCCGCCTTGGAACTGCAGGCAGCTCGCGAGCAGAAAGGCCTCTCGCTTGACATTCGCTTCGTTCCCAGGCGTCTCTCCTTGACAACGCGTAAGCTCGTCCGGGCTCAACTCCTAGAGGGGCGCGAGGCGCGCCATTGCTCGCGCGGAAGGAGAGAGGCGAGCCGTGACAGGGTTTGTAGGCTATAAACACGCACACACGTACACACACGCAACCTCTCCGAGGGGGGGAGCGCTGCTGCTGGTCCGCGCGGCCGACCGGAGACTCTACCTGTAGCGTCTATTGCTGCTGCTGCTGCTGCTGCCGTTGCTTAGTGGCGCGCGTCCACGTAGACGACGTCGAAGCCATTGTGCGGCGCTCCGCTGCTCGCTGGAGAGGATTTTGGTCCCCGCGCTGGGCCTCCGAAGCGTACCTACACACTCGAACGCCGGGCAGGCGCGACGGACGGCGAGCAAACTGGTATGCGAGCTCGAGAGCGAGCGCGGCGCGGCTGCCTCTCCCTTCGCGATGCACAGTCCGCGAACGTTGTCCACTATCCACGAATCCCGTAACCCGGACGCTCGACCCTGCGACGTCACGCGGTGCAGCAACAGCTGTGCCGATTGGTCGTCATTCCACAGCTGCTTGCTCGTTACTCGGCTATTATTTGACCAATCGTTATTTACTTCGTTCACTAGCGGTATATTTAAACTCGAATTTCTTTTCCTGACTTCTTGCGTTAAAACTTATACAAGTTTCGATGAATCCTTGTATGATAAGTGCATTTTCTTAATTTATAAAATAAAAAATACAGATAATTTAATATTAAAATGTTTATTTAAATCTATCAGTTTGTATAAAATATACATATATATTTTTAAATTACATCAGACTTTTGGTATAAAAATATTTTTTAATTAAAATATGCTAAATAAATTTCATTGACAATTTATCTGTTCTAGTAAATAACAAATTTTATAAAACATGTATTTTTTGTCTTATTTCTCTTTTTAATCTTGAAAGTTTTTCCATAGTGATGGTGTTAGTATGTATCATTTCTTTCAGAACTGTTATATTATGTTTCACAGATCTCTTTTTTTCTGAAGTTAAATGTATTTTACTATTTTTGGTTGGCACAGGATTTCGAACATAGTTTTTAATTAAACACCAAAGTCCTCCATCATTTTTATAAGTAATGAGATCTGTTGTAGTATATAGTTTAGATGATAAATTTTGTATGAATACTGGCATTTCGACAGTTGTTTGTGAATCTTCTACATTTTTCATTGAAAAAATTGTTTTTTCTTCACTCCTCAACATTTTTACAATTGTTGTATTTTGAGGAAGAATATTTTCAAAATAAGATGTTAAATATACTTGATTTAACAATCTTATAACTGAATCCTTTGCACAATATTGAATTTGATGCTTATTGGCAAATAAATTAATTTTTTTTAAAAGTTCTGTTTTCTTTTCTAATTGTTTATTCAAATCTTTTAGTTCAATATTTTTTTTTTCAATTTTCTTCTTTATATTTTCTACCCCTTTTAACATAATTGGTTCCAGTTTTATATACTCACTTGAACTTTCAGTATAGCCATTTGTTAAATTTTCAACAAGAACTTGTATTATTTTTTTTGACTCGGATAAACATATGATAAAGTTGGATTGATATAGTTTGAAACTTTTATAAAATGTTTCTTCAGTTTTTATTTGTTGTTTACTTTCTTCATTAAACAAGTTTAAAGTATAATAAATTCTATTATTAACATCTGAATAAATAAACATCAAAGAATTATTCATTCTTTGGTTTATCATAGGGCAAATTTTCTTTACATTTGTTTTAAGAAAAATATTATCGTAAGTCAATTTATTATTTACAACATGCATGAAAATTGCATTACTTGTATCTGTTTGCAATACAATACCAATTGTTTTTCCACATTGTTTAACTGGATGAATGTTTATTATTATATAATCACAGTTAAAAATTACTTGAACAGTTTGTTCAAACATTCTATATAAATTTTTTTCATAACTAATCAAGCACATGTCAATATCATCTTTTTTTTTAAATGGTAATAATTCTTTATATAAACTTATGTCTGTATTTTTGCAATATAATACAAGTGTTTGAACATTAATTGATTCAAAAAGAGGAAAAAGAATTTTCTTATTTTGTTCTCTTTTATCTTCTAAAATAAGTTGGCCATTACTTGGAGCAAGTACTTCATAATACTCCATTCCAATTTCTATCCCAGCCTTGCTTAAATTACCAAATTCATAATTTTTTGTTAATTTGTAAATTCCAGTAGGCAAACAAAGAATAAAAACTCTTTCATTATAACATTTAAAATTTTTGATTTTTCCAGGTGCTTTCCAAACTTTTAATAATTCAGTACAACTTTTATATAAATATGGAAAACAAATAAATTCGTCTTCATTCCAGGCAAAACAATGATCAGATCCATAAAAATTAAGTATTATAAAGTCTTCCGGAATAAAGTTTTCAGAATCTATGTTGATATGCATCGTCTTTATTAATTACAAAATTCACTCTGTTATCTTTTCATTTTATTTTAAACATTTAAACTACATAATTTGTTTTAATCATGGACATTATAATAGACTGGTAGAATCCGAAGGTGGTTCAATTGTTAAGAAAGAGACAGAAACGCCAGTGCCTGTCACCGGTACTACCGTCCGGTAGGTACATCCTTAAACACCGTATAAGTTTCGCGTTTCACCATGGTTCCACCGCGTTCCACTAGGGATTTAAAAACTATAAAATAAAATTATAATCTTTTAATTGTATACTAACCTCTCTTATAACTATATTTGCCTGTTTATTTATGGTGTAATAAGATTCGCCTTTCTATATTTAATTAGTAATTTAATTTTAATTTTTAAATCTTGTGGAATGCAATGGTAACACTAGAGGCAATGTGGCCGCGGTGGTCAAGAGGCGCACACGACGCGAATCGAATTTCAGTTTAACTCGTATTTATATTCGATTTACATTTGTTTTCTGATGTTAATCGTTTTATATAAATTCTTTATGCAACAATAAATAAATATTTATATTTACTTCGAAGCAGATTTTTTATGATCGGGTTATTTATGGGTGCACAATACGATTTATCAAAAAACACAATATAATTATTTTATCTATAGAAAAAAACGAAGCACATCATTATTTTAAATATTTGTCGATTCTAATAAATGTTATAAATAAATAGAAGCCAATTGTCTTTATTCAACTTATGTTATAAAAACTATATATATACTTTGCAAATGTTTGTTTTCATTATAACTATTATTTTATTTCAAAATAATTAATATAAAAATAATATTATTTTATAAATTTAATAAGTTTTTATTTTTTAGTAGTACTTAATATTCCCATTGATAATTATTTTTTAAAAATCTCTTGCACAAAAATTCAATTCGACGCCTTGGCCTTGCCTTGAAAGTGTGTCCAAGTTCCATTGAGGGCGCTATGAGGCTATCACTCGCAATAAATTATAAAAAAGTCGAGTTGATGTCACTCTGATAGTCTGATGTAGAAGGCGGGAGCGCAGGAGCGCCGTCTGAAAGTCTAAAAAAAACATCAAGAATTCCAAATTCCTTTATTGAATTATATTTAGCTATTATTGTAAAAATATGATATGAAAATTAACTATGGAAACTCCGGGAAAAATAAAAAAACTCGATGAGGTTGTTATAAATCGAATTGCTGCTGGTGAAATTATACAAAGACCGGCAAATGCCTTAAAAGAATTGATTGAAAATAGGTAAAATCATTAAATAACTTTGATCCAACTATTACTTATTACATTTTCTTTTATTTCATCTAGTCTTGATGCTAAATCAACGAATATCCAAGTATCAGCAAAAGAAGGAGGCATGAAGTTATTACAGGTTTATAATAATTTTTGTCCTAAATAAATTTTTTTTTTTTTGGTTTTATTTAAAAATTTCATTATATTGTAGATTCAAGATAATGGCACCGGTATTCATAGAGAGGATATGGATATTGTTTGTGAACGTTTCACAACTAGTAAATTACAAAACTTTGATGACTTAAAATCTATTTCAACTTTTGGTTTTCGAGGTGAAGCTTTAGCTAGTATAAGTCATGTTGCACAACTTACTATTACAACTAAGACAGCAAGTGAAAAATGTGCTTTCAGGTACCTAACTATAATATTAGAAACAATTCTTATATTGTAAGTAACTTAAAATTAATTAAATGATTTATAAAAATTTAGAGCATCATATACAGATGGAAAACTAAAAGGTCTTCCAGTACCATGTGCTGGTAATCAAGGAACAATAATTACAGTTGAAAATATATTTTATAATGTTGCAACTCGTAGGAAAGCTTTGTCTAATACTTCTGAAGAATTTTCCAAAATTACAGATGTAGTAACTAAATATGCAATTCATAATCCAAGTGTTGGTTTCACATTAAAAAAACATGGTGAGGCAGCTACTCAAGTTAGGACACCTCATTGTTCTACAAAAATTAATAATATTCGATTATTGTATGGAAATAATATTGCAAAAGAGTTACTAGAAATTGAGTTAGATGAGAAGATGTACAAATTTAAAATGCATGCATTGATAACAAATGCTAATTACTCAGGCAAAAGATTAACACTTCTTCTGTTTATAAATCATAGATTAGTTGAATCAACACGTATGTATTAGTTTTTTATTCCTTAAATGTGAAAATTTTTTAATTTAGAAAAATTGATTATATTTTTCAATTTATATAATATATTTTCAGCTTTAAAAAAAACTATAGAAGATATGTATACTGTGTACTTACCAAAAAAAGCACATCCTTGGTGTTACATTTCATTGGAAATAGATCCTCAAAATGTTGATGTTAATGTACACCCAACAAAGCATGAAGTGAGATTTCTTCATGAAGATGCAATTATTGAAAAAATAAAATACACTCTAGATGAAAAACTTGCTGCCAATGATGATTCTAGAACATTCTATATTCAAACTAAGCTTCCAAAAGTAGATTTGACAAATGAAGCTATGCAAGAAATTTTATCAGATACTCAGATAGAAACTGAGAAAGACAAAACAAAAAAAATTTACCCGAAAGATATGATACGAACAAGTTCTTCTGATCAAAAACTTGATAAATTCAATTTTACTTCTGAAGCTACAAATAAAAGTAATTTAAAAGGGACAAGTTCAACAGAAAAGACTGTAGAAAGAGTAATAGAAATTGAAGCATGTAGCGGTAAAAAAATTACAAATGTTACTTCAGCTTCTAATGATAGAAAATCAGAAGTTGAAAAAAACAATAAGCATATTGAATGTGAACAATCAAATTTAGCAGAAGAAATATTTAAAAATAATTCTCGTTCTTTAGAACAACTTAATGAACAAAAAACATCTTCAAATCAAAATACTTTTGTAGAAATATTAGAAAATAATTCTAGTAGTCCTGAAGATGAAATCAAGAGAAAGAATGAGAATAGAGCAATGGAGATTAATAGTGACAGCAGTCAAAAAAATAGAATACCTGTTGAATTTAAATCATATTCTGTCAATGAAATTCAAGTAGAAACAAAATTACTGAGTGTACTAACTTTAAGAAAAGAAGTAGAAGAAAATTATCATGAAGGTTTAAGAAATATACTTGCTAATTTAATTTTTGTCGGCTGCGTTGATGAATCTTCAGCACTAATTCAAAGTGGAGTTAATTTATATATTTGCAATACTAAGCAACTTGTGTTAGTTATAATATATACTTTCGTTTGGCTTATAATGACTTAAAATATTTTTTACATTATTCTTTAAATTACTTTTTTCATTTTAGGGAAGAATTATTTTATGAAATTATGTTGTATGATTTTGCCAACTATGGAGTTATAAAATTTTCAGTAAGATAATTAATTTAATATTTATAAACTAGTAATTAAAAAGTTATATTATTAAAGTGTACATACACAGGAACCAATATTAATTCAAGATCTAGCAATGCTTGGTCTTGAATGTGAAGAAGCAGGTTGGTCAGAGGAAATTGGTAGCAAAGAAGAACTAGCAATTCGTGTACAGGAATTACTTTTAGAAAAAGCTGATATGTTAAGACAATATTTTTCAATATATATTGATAAAAAAGGGTATCTCAAATCTCTGCCAATTCTTTTAGGTAAGAAAATTTTGTGCTTTGTATACCTAAATTAAAAATAATTGACAATATTTTTTAGAGAACTATTTTCCGAATCAAGCTGAAATTCCCATGTATCTGCTAAGATTGTCAACAGAAGTAAATTGGAATAAAGAAAAACCATGCTTTCATGATGTATGTCGTGAAACAGCAAAATTTTATTCTCAAATTGATACTACCGATGATGCATGGAAACATGTAACTGAATATGTGTTGTACAATGCTATCAAAGAAAGTCTTCTACCTCCAAAAGATTTCTTACATGATTCCACAATTTTAGAGATAGCTAATTTACCTGATTTATACAAAGTCTTTGAACGTTGTTAAGTACATGAATCAAATTAGTATGATATATCATGATATTGTACATATGTTTATTTATATTTTTTAACAATATAAAATAAGAGAAATACAATAAATAATTTTTATTTTCTGTAAAAACATCTGTGATGTAATTATTGAATGAACCTGTAGTACTTAACATTAAGTGTTTATTTAATTTTATGATTTAATACATATAGTATAACAAATAAAATTTAACTTTTAATGTACAGCAAGAAACATCCAGGATATTATATTTAAACATCTTAATATACTGTGCAGGATGTTAATGTATCAGAAAATTAAATTCTTTTTATAAAATTTCCCTTTTCAGAAACAGTCTAGTAAGATAATAAAATTTCTATCCTTTAGCAACACCAACTAATGCAGGTCGAACTATTCTTTCATGCAATTTGTACCCAATTTTTGACACTACAACAACTGTGCCTGGTTGTTTGCCTTCAACTTCCTGCAATAAAATAAATATATTTAAGTAGTTTGCATTCAAAGATTAAATAATGACTACATGAGAATTAATTGTACCTGTTGGAACAAAGCTTCATGCTGATTAGGATCAAACTTTTGATCAAGTGGATTCAGTGAAATTAGACCGTGTTTTTTGAACACTTTGTGCAATTGTGCTTCTGTCATAATTAATCCTTCATAAAGACTCTTTAAGTGAGGATTTTTTTCTGAAATTTCATCCTTTGGAACACTTTCTGTTGCTTTCCCTAGAATATCTGCAACATCTAACAAATCTTTACAAAATCCTTGAATTCCAAAGAGTTTTGCATCTTCAATCTGTTTCGTTAATCTCATTCTTAAATTTTCACCATCAGCTAAAGCTCTTTTATATTTATCATCAAGTTGTACATTTTTTTCTTTTAATTCTGCAATATCTTTGTTCAACTGTTCAATTTCAGCTTTTAATTTCTTTTCACTTTCAGAAATATGTTGCTCTGTTGATGCACCTTCTCTTTTCTGCTCTGGTGCTGTACTACAATTTTTCCTCACTGTAATAACTGATGGTGAGCACTTTGTTGTTCTAAAAATTATTCTATTGTTAATTTTTACAAAAAATTAAATTGTATTAAATTTTAGTGAAAAAAATTTGCAATCTAATTAGTATGCAGCTATAAAATTCTAATCAAAATATTCAAAAAAATATTATAATTTTTTTAATTTTACATAAAATATTAAAATACTTTATTAAAAAAAAGAAATTGGATAGGTTCATATTTTACTTATAAAAGTTCATGAGTCTCACCCCTTATGCTTCAAAGAAAATAATTATTTTCATTGATATTATTACTTTATACTAAAATACAAATACAATAAATTAATATTTAAAATATTGAAAAATTATTATTGTATACAAATTTTTGCACAAGATTGTAAAACTTTAATTCTGATGTAACCTTCAAAATTTTTACAGTACTAAATTGCAAAAAATTACGGTTCATCAAAATCACAAAATATATGGTAAATTGACAACACAAAAAATTCTTGCCAAAACAGGAATTTTCCATCCATAAAGGGATAATATACCTAAGATAAAGACCTATTAGATAACACTTAACCTCGTGGATTAACCTTTAAGCTTTCAGTAATTCAAACTCAACAATTGATCATTATCAAACTTAGGAAATAAGCAAAGGAAATTACCGAAAAACGAGCCTCTTGCTAGTGTGAAAAACGTTCTCTAATGCGAGACGGCCAATTTTTGCGGCAACCGGCACAGCCACCGACGTCATGTTTTCGGGACTTTTCAACTCAACAATACTTCTACAACTGATGCAGCACGCGGCGCAACTCAAGTTCAATAGCTCATCAACCCAACCACACGCGAGCTAACCACGAACCACGACACGAGGGAGCCCGATTCGTTGCTGGAGAATTGCCCTCATGGTTTTTCATACATGTACTTACGACGTAAGTCTTACGTATATTATTTGTAATCTAAGCAAGGGGAATGACGAAATGTATACTATTATAGTGAACGTCACAAAATAAAAAAATTAAATTAGTTCTTTTTCTCTGCATAACGATCAAGGGGCGCGGGGGTGTTCCGAAGCAAGTATAAAATAAATATTATATGGCATCTATTTTGTTATTTACCATTTGCCGAAAATTTTTTAAATTCAATATTAAGAATAATATTAATTATAATACTAATAATTAAATTTCTATATCGGATAGTTAATTTTGAAAAAAAAAATGATTTTCAAATTACCTAAGAATTATTGTTAACATGTACGTGTAAATCAGTAGCAAGGAAAAATAGCGCTAAAATATTATGAAATGACTATTATGTTATGAATTTAATTATTATTACGGTGGTGCTTTTTACAATATTTTTCACGATAATAGCATAAGACTATAGTCAAGTGGGGCCAATTTTTCGGTCAGTTTTCAGTAGACAAACAGTCAAGCACGCGAGATGACGAATAAATCTTCACTGGAGAGTGCGAAAAAAGTTGCGGCTTATAAAGCCGTTGACGACTACGTGAAGGTACGAAAATCTCATAGTCACTGCAGGTTCATTACTTATATTTATTCAATTTCTTCTTTATTGATAGGATAACAATGTGATTGGAATCGGTAGTGGTTCAACAATTATTTATGCCGTTCAAAGGTTAGGTATGTGCACACCGTTCCAATGATTTAATTGTATGCTGATAAAAAACTTTGTTATTAAATACTATTTTTGCAGGTCTTTTAGTTGAAAGATTATGTTTAGATTTAAAGTTCTTTTTTTTAAATCATATTTTATTTTATTTTATTAAGATTTTTATAAAATTATTTAATAAAAAATAAATAATATCTATTAATTTAATTTTAACAAATTTTCTATTTGCAAACACAGTATAATGAAATAAAAAAGATAATTCTGCTTATATTGAAGATTTTATTATATATTATTTTTAAATATTTATTATAATTGAATTTTTCTTAAATTGTTTAAATTCAGGCTATTTTTATTTTAATTAAATGTTTTCTAGCTGAACGTGTGAAAGCAGAAAAACTAAATGTTATTTGTGTCCCAACATCATTTCAAGCACGTCAACTAATTATTAATAATCATTTAACTTTAGGTGATTTAGAAACTCATTATAAGGTACATTCATTTAATTTAATAATAAAATTTGTGCTATTTTAAAGTGACAAAAAGTTTTTTTTGCATATTCTTATAGCTACACTGTGTCATTGATGGTGCTGATGAAGTAGACTGTAATTTTAATTTAATCAAAGGAGGTGGAGGATGTCTATTACAAGAGAAGATTGTGGCTTCTTGTACTAACAATTTTATTATTATTGCTGATTACACGTAAGAATTTTTAAGTTTTAATGTTATATTCTTTATTTCATATTTAAACATCTATTAAACTGTATAGAAATAAAACTTTATAGAATATTTATTTATTTTTAGTAAAAATTCACAAAAACTTGGTGAGCAATACAAAAAAGGTCTTCCAATAGAAGTTGTTCCTATGGCTTATGTTCCTGTGATGAATAAAATTAAAGATGAATTTGGTGGTGATGTTAATCTCAGAATGGCAATGGCCAAAGCAGTAAGATTTATTATGTTATTTCTTTTATTTATTTCAAAATTTAAATTTGGTTGATAATAAACTTGTAAAGTGTCTTATCCTTCTTTCATTTTGTTAATAGTCTCAATTAAAATTTCTTAAATAGTAAACAATTTAATAAGAAATTTTTATTTTCTTTATTTTTGTTTTAATTATAATTATCAATAATTTTTCCCTTGTACATTGTTACATTATATGGCCAGAAGGTGATATCAATGAAAAATGTAGAAGGTGAATGCTAAATTTTAAATTTATTTTATGAAAAAATTTATAAGTATGTATTTTAGGGTCCTGTGGTTACTGACAATGGGAATTTCATCCTAGATTGGCATTTCCCAGATAATATAGTAGATTGGCCCGCAGTCAATCAAAAATTATTATTAATTCCAGGACTGGTAGAAACTGGTCTTTTTGTAAATATGGCTAAAAAAATCTTTTTTGGTATGGCAGATGGCAGTGTTAAAGAACAATCGTGATTTTTACAAATATTTTGACTAGTACTAAAGATCCCACCCCCCCCCCCCCACCC
>UCOM01001095.1:0-50313 GCA_900474385.1 Ormyrus pomaceus
TCTATTGTTCTGGCGATGTATTGCGGGGCGAAAGGTTTAAATGCTTAATTTCTTACAAATTCAATCTGTTTGAATAAAAGTAACTTTTAAGAGCTGGCGAACTATTCGAAAAATCTGAAAAGAACATTTCAGATATACGAGCGTCGGAATTCCTGCAAATCATTCGGCAGAAAGTGTACCGTCACCGCAATGAGCGAGCGTCATAATACTTTTCAATGTCAAGTTACACGACGGCTAAGTACCGACGGGATTCCTTTCTTATCGGCAATGGTATTGAAATTACTCCGTGTCTTTATGTTTCATTACAATGAACTTGAAATTCATTGAGTGCTTTCGTTGTGTTACCGTTTTCGTCAATCATTTCATGCTCCATAACTCTTTTTACGAGCATTCTTCGATAAAGAAGTAAAAATCGTTCGAATATATAATTATTATGAATTAATTTTACTCTTTTTGGACGTTGAAAATTTTACTTTTCGCGTGGATATGGATTATGTAATGTAATAACTCGAAATAAATTAATGGATTTCTTAATTTTGGTTCAGGTTTGATTATTGTTTAATTACACGCATTTAATTTGCAACTTGTTGATAATAATTAAATGATTGTATAATTGTAAATAGTCACTCATTACTAATAATTGCATTAATTTTGGTAATTTTAAATTTCAGTTAGAATACACATTATAGAAAGGGGCAATCCGCCAAACTTTTAATTTATGAATGGCAATTTTAAAGCTGATCTAAACTTCTAAAAATAGGCTTTCAGATATTTAAATCGCCGAATATAAACATTGAACGAATCGACATAATTTAGGAAATCTAATCTTCGCGTTACATAAAAAATCTGAACAAATAATTTATTTATATCTCCAAAGTTTCTCAATTTTACAGGAAAAGTTGAACGTCTCACAAAGTATTTTTATGAAGCTCCCTCAAAAAATTAAAACAAAAAGTTATTCAGACCGGAAACCGGAGAGCAAAGGTAAAAATTCGAAAAGTGAAAAACGACGATATGCAGATGAGAGTCGCCGAAAAAGCAGGGCCGTCGCGCAATTACGTTCGAAATTTCGAAATTGTCCCGGTAAGGATACGCTGAACTACGAAATTTACGCTTATTTCGTATCAAATTACTCATTTCAGGCGCTTAATGCGACCAATGTGAAAAAAGTCAAACTTGAGACACGAGGCTTGCTTAAGTATCTCTTAAATAGTATACATCTGATGACACATTATTTCTTAATGAGCTCGTGAATTTGTTAAGGAAATGCAAAAGCTTGTCGAAACACGACGAAATTCGTATAATGAAGATGTAAAAATTTGCATTCTTGCATTTACACTTTTCATTATTTTCGTTCTAATTCGTTAATTTGAAAGTGCATGATAATTTCTGCTTTTAATTTAATCAAATGGAAAGCTTTGATGTATTTAACGTATGGATGACTTTCATAATATATTAACAATTTTTCATCTTTGTAAAAGCACTAATCCACTTAATTCTTAATTATCTTTCACACGAAAATATATAAAAATAATTATCTACAGTTTTCTTTATTAAAAATTATACTAAATCTAACGCACAAACAAAAAAAACAACTCGTTATTTGAACCTTCGTCATTAAAAAAACAAAATCCAGCCAAGCAGCTCGAAAAAGCTCGAACATTCCCTCCCGACGAAAATTCACCAAAGCGGAGAAAGTTCCCCTCGGCGTCCTCCGGTTTTCTTTCTCTCTCGCGGATCTGCAGTTTTGCACTTTGCGTTGTACGCGGCGCGGCAAAAGCTACACTCGGTGCAAGCCCGGCGGAGAGCACGGAGTGTACAGCGGCTCTCCGCGGGAGAGAGAAAAACGCCGAAAGCCTCGAGAGCGCACACACCGGCAGCAGCAGCAGCGGCGACGGCGGCCGCCGCCTGATGTAATAGAGAAAACTGGTTTGGCATTGTGTGACGTCAGCGGATCGACGCGTTTCAAAATCGTTACATATTTTCGAATTTTTCGAGCATGAGCGCGACGGACGAGCGCGACATAGTTGGAGGATTAGAGGATCGGATTTGGCCGCGGGCCTTATTTGGGTTTCGAGGACTCGGTTTGTATGGTTTTTTTCTGTTTTTTTTTTTTTGAGAAAACTTGGCCTTCACAATGGTTTTTTGGGAAATGTTTCAATTTCTGGGAGTTTAAGCAATATATAGTAAGGAATTGTTATGTAGGAGAATTACGAAGACTAGTTTTGCAAAATTGTTTCAGATAGATTCCTACCCTGGTAGAAAATTAATCAGTTGGACTGGTTAACGTGTATTTTACATGAAAGCGCTTTTTAGCTAAAATTGATGTTTTAATTAAATTTAAAAAAATGGAAAATAATTTTCAAAGATAAAATATCATTACACTCAAATATTCATGAGCAAATGCATATTTAATTATTTGATAATGACCATGTATTTTTTTAATGTAAACAATTTATTTTAATAAACATTGAAAACAATATTTATGTAGGAATTCCATCAAATTACATTCTCAATTTACGTAGACACGTTTAAAAAACAAAAGAAGAAAATCTTGAACCGGTTAAATATTCTATTCGCAATTAATCACTTTTTATCTGAACAATTAATCATTAGCATTATTAAAATGTATAGAAATTAGAGTGTGACACAAACACGAACTAATCTGGAGCAAAAACTGCCATTGACCCAGTTGAGAAATTTCATTTTTTCGTGGGTGACGCTTCCTCGAAATTATTCGTCGCAGGGCCCAAACAAAGTGTGCGTGTGTGGAGCAACGCCGAACTCGGAGGTGGAAGTCGCAATGCGTTAAAGCGCTGCCATGCTAATTAGCTTATTACGTTAGCCGCGTTTCAGCTGTTATACGAAAGAAAATACGAGGCATTAGCATGATAATTTTTTATTATGCGAAACCGGAATCCTCGAATCGTTTTTCTCAAGGAAAAACTGAAAGTTTTAACTGCTCTTTTATGGGCTACTAAAGTCGCGACGCTTGTTGCGCGTCGCGGGAGATCGATTGTATCCAAATTGAGCGAATAAATTAAAAATCTACTTTACCGATGTAGCAGAGCTTACTTTACATATATGTTTACCAGTAAAGTAGTTTATTTATTTTTTCATATTTGTAGAAATAGCAGTTAATTTATTTGTTTTAATTCAACGTTTATTGATAAAACGTTTTATCTATTTATTTATATCTGAATATTAAAATAAGTTTACATTTAACGATTTTCGGTTTCACTTTAACTTTTTTATAGATAACCGATAATTTATTACCAAATATATAAAAAAAAAAGCAATTGCTGTAAAAATAAGTTTTTACTCGAGCAAATGTCCATTATAAAAAGCAACAAAACGTTAGACCTAAATTCAGAAGAGTGCAAGAATCTTTTGTAAAGAAGACGAACTCACGTTTAAACGGCGTATGACTCAATACATGTAAATTTCAATCTGCGGCTTGCAAATTTTTTTATGTCGTACCATAAATTTCGTTGACGCGCTTGAGTAATAACCAATTACGAAGTGTCGCTTTGTTATGCTAGATGAGAGTTTCGGTATTTTTAAAGCTGCTTTCACAGTCCGAGGTACCCAGAAACGATATTCTCTTGTGTACGTCAGAAATGATGCCTGCTTTATAGAAGAAACAAAGTATTGAAAGAAGGATTGCTCGTTTGTGATTAACTTTTTCAAATTTAAAAGTTAGTTTAAATGTAAACTTGATTTAAAAAAACGAATGTATCTTTTATTTCAGTTTTCAGCCAATTCTAGAATAGATTACCTTGTCAATGTCAGAGCTTGTCCGGTATTGAAACGTAATGAATAATATCGATAGTTGTCGAAAGTTGTCGTTCAAAATTATCGGAGGCCGTCGACGTGTTAATCAAGTTAAAATTAGCGATTGAATTTGATTTCAATCGCCGATAATTAGGTCGTTAAAAATATCTAAAAAAAATTGATCGAACGCCGTAAAAGATAAATTTCAAAAATCAATAAATTTTCTTTTTGGCCAAAACCGGGTGTTCTCCGCGAAATAAATATATTTATGGGCCTACTAAAGTATAGCGATATTCGATAAGCGCAGTAAAGTAAGGAATCCGACTCTATAACAATGATTTTATTCACAACTTTAACATCGGCTCACGTAATATCACCAGGGAGTATAGAGTAAACAGGACTTTGAAAAGTAAACTGAATTATAAACTTGTATCGAGTAAATAGAAATTGTGCGCTGCTACAAACTGGATTTTGAGTTTGGAGCTCCTTGCGAAAGATTCATTTTTACCTTTGCCGCGGCGGCCAGTTGAATTTCAGTGATAAACAAGAATTTCCGCGCGATAATTCAGTATCCGCCAGCTGGCGACGATGCATTCATTTTGGGAACTGGTAACTCGAGGAGACTTTCTAAAGATTATTTATCGGCTCGCGGAAAATAATTTTAGATTAAAATATTCCGCGCTAGATTTTTAAAGCACGCACTTTTACACTTTCTATTTCAATGAATGGAACGGGAAACGTTATTCTTTGAGATATTCGGTCGAGTACCGCAGATACATTTTTAACGACGTACTGGATTTTTAAAATCGGCAGAAATCGTCGTAATGAATACCTCTGATAATATTTATCCGAAACAATGTTCCCATTCGTTATAAAATCCATTTCCCGCAAGGAATCAGCTGTTAATCTGTCTGTTCGCAGGGCCGATCCCAGGCAAAGATGCGAGCAACTGCGCCACCGCCTCCAGTGGCCGTGCCGACGGTGACACCTCCGAGGGCTTCGACGAAGCCCACGGCCCCCCCTCCTCCTCCGGCAGGTTCGTATCGAGTAGTCTTGTTTTTTAACTGCGAATTCCGCCTCGAGGAGAGTCCAGAGCTGTATATACTGCTTTGGGAGATAGACAGTTGTAGCTTAGGATTTAGTTGAGATTTTCAATCTGTTTTCGTTACGAAATTTCTGCAAAATAAGCCCAATTAATGCACAGATTTAATTTGATACGTCTTGCGCAACCCAATAACCCACGTGCCGCTTTCGCATTACGTTGTTAATGCGACAAATTTATAATCGGTAAAGAAAATTGAATATATTTTTAATCCACGGCGAACACTGAACTGCAAGATTTACTTAATTCGCGGCGACTTTATGCAAATGAAAATGTTACAACCTTCCAGCTGCGCCGCGCGCTTTTGCGGGTACAAGGCAATTTCACGAGGAAATTATTCCCGCGGGTACAGAGGAAAGAGTAAGCGATCCTTGGAAGTATTCCTCTAAACTAGAACCTAAAACAATAAATATTTTTATTAAGCATCTTATCGAGAACAACCAGTCGGCCTAAGCGATAATATTGAACCGAGTATTTGCCCTCCTTTTGCAAAACTGAAACTCAAACACGCATCGTTCCAATGTTTTTCTTAAAAACAATGTTTAACGACGCCGACAACGTCTCATCAACACAAACGATAAAAGCACAAAGAAACCTCGGCCGCAACAAAGAGCGGTCCCCGAAAATTCTCTCGAAAACGCCGCGTCCGACCGAAGATAGCAGCAGCCTCTTAACTCTCCGCATGCAAAAGAGAGCGGCGGCGGAGGACGCCCACGACGATAATTGCTTAAAGACTGACAGTCATTATCTACTTGTCGCGCCGCTCGACAAACACGCCCGACGGTCTCTCCGCGGCAGCGAGAGTGTCGGGGGCAAGAAGGCGGCTCAATTAATGCCGACGGAGAGAGACGCAAGCGAGCGCGGAGTTTTCACCGACCGCCTCGAAGACGAGGACGCTTTTTCCGATAACGCCGGGAGAGCGTCTTTTGGGAGGGAGATAGCGCCATAGCGGACAGCGGAGGTTTCCTGAGGAAAGTCCGCCGGCGCGGGACGCTGTTGACGTTTTCGAGCGCGTTTCTGCTTTGTAAATGTATATAGTTGGAGATACGGCGGATGATTAATTTTGGTTTGACGATTGAATTTAGGCGCTGAAATTGATGATTAAGTGAATTTTTATAATTGAACGTACGTTTTTCAATTTAATTCGCTTTGTATTCAATACGCTTCTTCAAAACAGCGCTCTGAAATTAAAAATTTCAAATTATATAATTCTTTTCGTCTTTTATCCCAGAGAAGAATAATATCACACCGATTTATAGCCTTGATATTGAACGTAATAAACTATAAGTACATAAGCATCATTTCATCTTCACCGCCCGAAACGAGGTATTCAGAGGAACATCATTACCTCAAATTAAAGCAGCGATAAAAAGTAAGTATTTACAAATCTCGTCATCTCTGAAAAGAACCCGCTCCCATAAACTCATTAAACAACTTTTCGATAACATTCAAACAGCTGTTTTCAGCGAGATAAAGTTCCGAGCGCCTTCAATCTGCTCGCGTTACCGTTGGCGGCGCTTAAAAACGCGCAAATTAACGCTCGTTACCAACAGCGAGAAGTGCACTATTCTATGATCTCAGATTTGAATAAACGCCCTTTTGAATGATTCGCGCAGGTCGGAATTCACGGCGCGCGCAATAAATTATGATTCTCTGCTCGTCGGACGTCGCGTTCGAGGTGAAAAAATAAAAAATTTCTCGATAAGGACGACGATTTCGAAATCGCTGCTCTGTGCATTCGTTTGTTTTATCATGCATTCGGATTTTCTGAAGCCGAGACTCTGTTGTTTCGGAAGCAAACGCTTTTTCTTCTGGATCGTACAGGCACCTAAAAAATAAGGGGTCCCGTGCGAATAGATTAAACTACTTGATCCGTGATGTATTTTGATCTACTAAACGTGAATGTAACCTTAGTTTTGGTCCATTACGTCAAGATTTTCAAACATCTTGATTTAGCATTTTAAGATATGCGCATTTTCAAGATCAATGAATACTATTTAGTGATTTAGTCCATAATATTGGGTAGTGTCTGCCGTAACTCTCAAATTTACCTTTCGGGATTCATCAATGCATTTATTTTCTTCGGGGATAATTTAATACCAACAAATACTTTAGGCTCGTGTTTTATTCTACTTTAAACTAGTACATCTCAAAGAAAAACATCAAAATGATAAAATTTAAAGATCACGGCCGGTACTATACAACGTCATGGACCAAATCACTAAAAAGTGCGGATGCAGTAGTTTAGCCTATCGCACAGACCGCTTTTTATTTTTCGCGTGTCTGTGTCATATTAATTAAATTTACTATAAAAGTTTAAACTTTCAATTTAACCTCAAATTTATTTTGATGCGCGTACGTGACATGGTAATTTATTTCTTGGAATCAGTTTAGAAGGTCGTTATAGAAGAATTACGATTACATAAATCCATTCGACAATCTACTATTCAATTGACTCTTGAATGCTAATTCTGTAATATCGTCCAATTATCCGTGGTCTCGCAATAATTACTCGCCTACTGAAAATACGCTCAAAATCTAGAAAAAAAAAAAACTGTATATACGAATTCCAATCGCACCGCTCCTCGGAAAAAAAAAAGAAGTCTCACTCATTATTCCGTCCTATTGTTTTTCATTTATCCTTAACGAGGCTCTCGATCGGCAATTGCGAGCCGACGACGAGGGGTAACTTCCTACGGCGCAATTGAGGCACGTCAAGTTCTAGGCCGGGGCTGATTACGTCAATATTTCGCGACGGCCGCCACAATTGCGCGGAATTTAAAGCAATCGCTCGAGATCGGACACCGGGATTTGCGGAATTTCGAGACGCGGCCGATTGGAATGAGGCTCTCGTTCGATCGATTGAGTTTTCAGATTTGTTCGACGCGCCGAGAGGCGAGTCGAGTCGAGGATCGAATGAATTGCGGCTGCGCCGCGGAGAAGTTTTTCGTTTATTTTAGATTTACGACTGCACGATATGATAAGGCGGCTTAATGAACCGTATCTTTAGTTTACTTCTGAACGATACTTCTGAAATTAGCTTCTCATTATCTCCTCGAAGATGTTTTTGGCAAATGTTGTGATTTTACTTATTTTGGAAGAAGGGAAAGCTCGCTGATTATTTTTATTATATATGTATCAACTATATAAAGTAAGCTCTAAAAAGGCAGATAATCCGCGAACTTTAGCCCGACATAAAATGTGCAATCTTTCAAATAGTTGACAAAAAAATAAAATTTCAGTATTATCGGGAGGTCAGTCTGAAAGTTGTCGCCTTACTGTGCAGTTCAAGATTTTCGAGTGTAAACATAATTTGCAGCGGTACAATTTAACAACGCAAAGTTGCCAATTACTCGAAAATCCAAGGTATTTGAAAACCAGCGTTTATCACCCGGCATTTATCAACCATTCATCAAAATCAACAAGAGTCCCGACCGCAAATCCCGCTTTTCAAACTTGTTTCCATCTCGATCCCCTCGGCTCTCTCGGCAAACTATCGAAAACAAAGCGCTACATAATACACTCGTCCGCCATTCATCGACTTCTCCGAAAGCTCCGAAAGACACACAGAGAGACACTCCTAGATCGTTGACACCGCGTTCTCTCTCTCCCTCGTCCCCTCTCCCCGTCCGTCGCTCGCACCTCTTAAGCTCCCAATCGGCTTATCTGCGTCTCTCTCCTCGTGCTTTTCTATCTATCTCCCGGCCTGCCTGCCTGCCTGCCTGCCGGGCCGCGCGCCGATGTCACGGCGATCCGTCAGTGTCTGCCGGGGGATTCAGCCGCGAGCTTCCCCGGTTAACTTCTCCTCGCCGCCGATCTCTCCAGTAATAGTGCTTCGCCGCCCGCTGCTTCTTCTGGCCTGCGCCGCGATTTCGGAGGAGGTGAGCTTTCGATGTATTATGCTTTCGATCTCTCGTCGGGCGGGGACGGAGGTTTTCGCGAGTTTTATGGTCGCGGCTGTGGATATTTGGTGATTTGGCTGTAATTGCGGGCGCGATCGGTTGCTGGAAATTGTCGAAGGGAACGCGTAATATTTTGTCACTCGTTGAAGTGCGTTCTTGCACAATTTTCAACTTGCATCGAGAGGCGATAGTACCGGTTACCAACTGAATTGTTTTTTTTTTAAAACGAAAGATAATAGGGCATTTGGAAGCTTTTATTCTCCTCGCTTCGGAGTCTTATCGAAAATTACGGCTTTATCAGTCGCGAGCAAACAATTATAATAAAATTATCGAGGAAGAAATACGTTCCTTCGTCGTCGGAGATAATAACCGTCAGCGCGTTTATTCCATTATCACTCACCTATATAACCCCCGTCGTAAATCCGAACGACAAAATTCCCGCCGATCGGACGAGCTAGTCAACAAAAGCCAGTAAACCTTGACCCAATAATACTCGTCGAAAAACAAACACCCCCCGCTTCGCAAAGCCGGCGTTCACACCTCTGTCTCGGGCCCGAATTTTCTCTCGGGCGCGAAATTTTGCAGGATGCGCCAATAGCCGCTCGGGATGGAGAGCAGCGGCGAGTCGTACTACTACTACCACTACAACGAGCACTCGTGGCGGGGAAAGCTGCGCCAGCTGGGCCGTCACGTGCGAAAATTGCTGGCGGCGAGCTGCGGCCCCGGCAGGCTCGGACTCAGGCGGCGACGGGCCGGTTACTCGAGGTTCCAGAGCGAGGAGGAGCTGAGGATCAGGTGCGAGGCGAGGCGAAGGGCGCACAGGGGAGCGCACCTCGGGGCCAGGGACTATCGCTTCGACCACTTTGACTGCTAAGGAGGGGGTCGAGGGATAGATGTATATATATATGCTGGTGGTTGTGAGGTCTTGATCGATGGGTGCTCTGTTTTACCGGCCAATGTTTGGTTCGAGGCTTCGGGGAAGAGGGGAATGTTATGGGAGAGTGAATTATGTTTTTATATAAGTCGTAGTTCGAAATTAAATTGCAATAGCTGGTAAGAGAGAGCAAAATAGACGTCGATGCGACGAATTTTCTAGTATCTTTGTTCCTTTATATGATAGATAATTCGATCAAATGACAATTTAAGTTTACGTTAATGTGAAGCCGATATGTGTATTATTTTGTAATCAATTTTACAGTCGTTTATTCTTTCATGACTTTACAACGATCAAATTTGTTAAGATGAAGTCTAAGCTGTCGTTAGACTTTGAGCATTTCATAAAGTTCGCACACAAGACTGTGTTAGTCACACATATAATTTAATATACTATTGATTGCTACAAGTATATATAAAACACGATACTCGACGAGCTTTGAACTGTAAGAAGTAGCAGTTAAATTTAGTATTAAAGTTGTACAGTAAAGTATTTTGTATCCGTCAGTATATTACTTGAAGAGTATTTTATGACTTGTATTTATCGAAGAAAGTATATATTTCTACTTCTCTTTAATAAACCATTCGAACGCTCCTTCCGGCATTTTCATTCAACCTTACAGCTCAAAGAGCCTCGCTCAAAAAGCAATCGTCGTCACAAGTAAATCTTGCAGGTCAATGGTAACCCCGGACAATTACCCATTGAACCCCGAGTGGCCACAGGGGCAGCCTATATATAACCGAACCCTTATGGCCACTCGGCCCCTGATCATAACCGAACTCAGCGATCGATCCGAGAGCGACGCGAATCGAGAAAGTTGGAGTTGTAAGAGTAAAAGAGAGAAAAAGCGTTGGGCAAAACCGACTGTCCCGTTTAGATCGCTGGTGGCAGAGCAACGGCATCCGGGGGCGTTCGGGGCGCGGGTCGCCCGGGTCTCCCTGCTGGACTACTGCCGCGCCTGACCGATACGCTGCTTTGTCTGTTCCCAGAAGGCTGGCGAGAGACGAACTCGACCTTTCCGCCAGGCTTGCTCTCGCTTATGCACCTTGATCGCATCTTCGTCGACCAGGTCGCCGAGGGCATCGAACGTGAGTCTCGCCTTTTTGATTATCTGATTTTTTCAGTTTTTTTTCAGAACGGGGGAGAGGAGGCGATTTATCGAGTGTTTTTATTGATTGGATGTAGTTTAATGTTGTTCTCGTCGAAGGAACTTCGCGTTCGCCGATAAAAAAGTAGAATAGTTGAAAAATTCGATATCGGATAATAATGTTGTTCTTTTAAAGATACGTTCGGAATGCTTCCTGTCCTTCGCGGTTACCGCGAAGAGCAGGCAATTAAAAGTAATTCAACATATTTGCTACATCGTATAGAGTACGTAAATATTATTATATCTGCATGGACACGGTTGTGTACGACTATTTTTAGATATAGCAAATGCTTGATAAATCAGCGCAAGTAACTCAACGGGAAAATACACTACAGTCAATTATTATCTTAAAAATTTGATAATTATTCAATACGCAAAAGCAATCAAATTACAAATTTCAAATTTTAAATTAAATTTTTGTTTATACGCATGATGAGAGTACAGTAGTTCAAATATCATGTACAATTTAATGCATTGTCAAATTTTTATATGAAAGGCACGACTATTTTTATCATAAATAGATAAGTTGATACTAATTATAGCGAAAGGATTGAAAAAGATAACAATGGCCCCTGCTGTTCAAAATTGATTTTATTTAGCCAAGGTTTCGGCCTCCTTATCAGGCCACCATTAGGGCAAAAAATGTTGTGATAACATACAGTTTGCACTTTGAAACTTTGACTTGCTGGCTATTGAAATCAATTTTGGACAGCAGAGATCTTTAGTATCATCATTTTCAATCCTTAGTTTTATCATTGTACTAATCGAATCCAATCTTCCCGAATGTTCAAATTCTATTCCTCATTAAAATCAATTAAAACAAAAGTGAAACGAGTCCGCTTATTACAATGAAAAACCTGCCGTTTCCCCGTAAAAAACACTAACCCCCACAAACCAACCTCGAAATCAGCATAATTAATTAAAACTAAAAAGTGTTTTCGAATCTCACGGAACTGAAAAGCGCAGGATTGCTCCACTCGGAGAAGCGGTACCGGATTTCGGAGCCGAACGGCGGTCTGCTGTTCGAGGCGATCGAGGAGTCGAGTCCGGTGGCGCGCTGCTGCCTCGGTAAGTACCACGCCTGGAACTTCCACTTCGTCGACAAGAACCACCGGGAGGTATTCCAGGTCGAGCGGAAGCTGGGATGCGCCAACTGCTGCTTCCCCTGCTGCCTCCAGGTGAGAGAGCTTTTCAGCTTCTTTAATTACTTATCCTTTATTATTGTTGTGCAATTAAGGAATAGCGAACATTAATTCAATTCCGTTACTTGGGTGGAAATCCATCATACCGTCTTATCTACTCTGATAATTTAACCTCTCTCGAAAAGCCGATAATCTTGCCCGCATCAGACGTGTTAGTCTGTTATATGCCTGGGAAATTCATCCTGAAATAGGCTCATCTTGGACATCGCATAGGAGGTGCATTCGTGTGATTCACCACACCATCCGTAGTGGGGATCCTATTATTCGCATCGAATAATTTTGTCATGATATCGGATATGTCCACATCTCGTAATAATTTGTATCATATAAAACATTGATACGATTCCGAAGCTCTGAGTAGTCAATGTGCTTTGATTTGGTTAAGGCTTTGACCCTTTACCGGTTTCGGGTACGTTGCTCCACCTTCAAGTCCGTAAGAACCTTCTTAATGGTGCAATTTAATAGATAGCAGGGTTGTCAATTCAATCCCTATATGCCCTGAAACTCAGAGTAGACGGCCAAGTCTGGCCAATGCCATCTTGCACTCTCAGAGTAAATTAGGCTTAGTTCTGTAAGCCGATAAACTTCCCAGTGCAGTCCCGTTAAAGGAGCACATGCTATTATTACTCTGCAAGCCCTTCGCATCTTTCTCCTCGATCCTTTGGACACAGCTTATGGAATTGCAAAGCCTTTCAATTGGAATACGTTGCAACCCGCTTAAGAGAGGGGAAAATACCCCTTCCATTTTCCCAGCAATAATATTCATCAGAGTCGTTTGCCCTGCCACTTCTGTCGAGGCGGTAAGACGACCTGGAGCTGCGTCCCAACAAGATACAGTAAATCAGGGGTCGAGAAACTTATTGTTTTTCTTTCTATAAGCATTACCGTCTTGCTAAATGCAGCTTCAAAATCTCCTCAATTCCTAATTCTTCAATTTGTACTTGAAATTTTGTTCGACAAGTTTGCGATTTTTCTCGAGCCCCCTGCTGCTATTTATGAAAATATTGTAGTAATTTATAATTATCTTCACGCAAGAGATCTTATATTAATAACAAGAATGGCTTCCCCTAACAAAGGAACTTTGTAAATTTTCGTACGCAAATTGAAAATATAAAAATATTTTTTTAAGATAAATCTGCATACTTAGTTTTGTTTATTGTCAGAATAATTAGGCTATCCAGTGAGTATAAACATTAAATGCCTTCATAAATATTCCAATAAAAAATGACCACCTGCTGTTTTATCGAAAAAACATTATTATTTTCTCCACGAAGTAAATGCAAATGTATTGATCATATATAGTTAATACATACATTGGACATCTTCATAAATATTTTAATAAACAATAAGAACACCTGCTGGTTTTACAAAACAAACTCTTTATTTTACGCGCGAAGTAAATGCAAATCCTCATATGAGGCGAACTAATTTCCGCTTTTAATGCTTCTTTGTGGCTAATAATTTTCTGTTTAAGAAGCGGAAAGTGAGAAAGTTCAACTGCATATTACGTCCCGTTAAAAAACAATTTTCTACTTTCTTGGATCGTTTTAAAAGTAAAATCAAGTTTTAATCCTCCATAAACTATCTTTAACCTAAAACATTGCATCTCGAGAGATGAGAGCCAGCATAATTTTTACTAGAAACAAATAAACGAATAACATCAGTCACGAACAACAGCTAACTCAACTCTCTTTTACAGAAGCTGACGGTGCGCTCGGACGGCGCTCTGCTGGGCTCGGTGACGCAAAACTGGAACGCCTGGCGGCCGTCCTTCACGATCCGCGACTCGAGCGGAACGCCGGTCCTCCTCCTCAAGGGCCCGATCTGCCTCCGCTGCAACGGCCAAGTCGACTTCACCGTTAGTACTTTCGAACGCCGATACTTTGGGGAGGATCGGGGAACGTTTTTCGAAGCGCGGATTAGTCGGGGGAGATTCAATTTTTTATTAGAAAATTCGAAATCTGTTATATTGTAAACGTTAGTGCTTTCGAAGTTTAGAATTTCTGCCTTCCTTCGGAAACTTTCCGAAGAATCGTCTCGCCGTTGATTAATGTAATGTTTTTCATGTCAAGTCAACTTTAAAATAACAGATTAATATGCATCACGAGTCTTTCGATTACTGTTCGCACAACTGATAGTATTAAATTATAAAAGCAACATTTTCTAATCGCAATAATCAATCACGAATTTTCTAGAAGCACTTGCGGGCAACGAAAAAAAAAAAGGTTGACCGAAAGCACCTGAAACCCGGAGAAAAGTCGATAATAAACTCTCGATAAAGCAGCGAAGTGATTTGTCGGGGCAATTACTCGCGCGGGGGGGACTTTAATTATCCCCCGAGCTGATCCGCGCCGCTTTGAAACTGCTTGCAGATAAAGTCGATCGATAAGCGGCACAGCGTCGGCGTCATCACGAAAAAGTGGACGGGACTCGCTCGGGAATTCTTCGGCGACGGCAACTCCTTCGGCGTCGGCTTCCCCGTCGATCTCGACGTGAAAATCAAGGCCGTACTCCTCGGCGCCTGCTTTTTGGTCGTGAGTATAGAACAGCTCTTCTGCCCTGCCTTCGCTCGGAAATCGAGGGGAGATTGTGTTTTTTTTTTCGGAAGAAAAGAGTTGAAAATGAGAATATTGAAAAATTATCACTGAGAAAAAAAAAAGAGTAAAAATTACTATTTTTTATCGTTATTTTATATATAAGAAGAAAAATAAGAAGATTTACTATATGTTTTGAATTGACTACAATTTTTTATTTTAATATTTACTATTCAGATGGTAAAAATTCTTATTTTTCTTTTCATATCGTAAATGCTCGTATTTTTCTTCTCATATCTGAAATGACGATACAAAATAGTAATCTTTACTCCTTTTTTTCTCTCAGTGTACAAGGTAAACTAATTGTATTGACAGATCGATATTTTGCATTTCCTTCGTGTTGATGTAATATTAACATTTAGCTTGAAATTTTTTGCCTGAAGAAACTATTTCACTCAGTTTGAAAGTTTCAATAATTATACTTTGGACCTGTAACTCTTCGAAAACTGTAGACTTCGACCTCCTGCAAAAGAAATTTACACTTTACCTTGGCACAACCAGTCTTGAGTTATGGGGAACACCTCATTTTTACAGACGAAAATTCCTTAAAAATTCGGCGACGTCTGAAACGCGAACTGACAAAAAATAAAATACATCTCGAGTCCTTATGTAACTGAATTTCTCATCTCCGCGATTAAAAATTGTAAATTAAAAAGCAAGTCGTAAAAAAAGCATCTCTAATCCAGAACGAGCGCAGAAAACCTCTCTCTCTCTCTCTCTCTCTCTCTCTTTCCAAAAAGTGCCGAGCAAAGCCCCTCGTCGTAAAAAAAAAGGAAAAAATTTCCGCGCGTTTTACTGCTCCAAAAATCGAGAACCGCAGCTCTCCGGGCAGCTCTCATTTGCTTTCGCGCGCGCAAGTTTAACGATCCGAGAGCACAAAATATTTACGTCGCGGCTCATTCCGGCGCACTTCGTCGCTCGAGATATCTTTGTTTTAAAGCTCCGCAATAAAATGCCTTTAGTCCCGCCGATAAAGTTCACCTGGGCAGGCTCCGCGCGTTTTACGAGATATTTTTAGGATCCCGGACGGGGAAGGCTTCGCGCCTTAGATTACTCGCCGATATAAATTTTTCATGGGAGCCTTTTCATAAGTGTGGCGGCCGCCGCGATTTTATCAATGAAAATAGATGACTTAGGACGCTACGGTTATTAGCGAGTCCGTTAAATACTTGCAGGCTGCGAGTGAATTAGATTTTTGGTTCGGTGCTCGTTTTATGGCGCCGTTTGGTGCGTAAAAAGGATATTTTTGGAATTTGGTTTTTAAAGATTGTTGTCGAGGCAATTTTCGTTGCGTTTCATGGATTTTTTAAGTAAGAGATTTATCGGTGTCTTAATAATTTTTAATTTATACGCAAAAAAAATAGTTTATTAATGTTTTAATAATAAAAATGAATATTAAAAAGTAGGCAAATGCTCTGGCAAATATTATCCTGGGAAACTTAATAATTTCGTAGTTTCCGTAAAATAAATATAAATTTTCTATTTCAATAATGTAATTTAATTTGACGTTTTAGTAAAAAATGGATTACCTGTATAAATAATAACTGTTACAAATTTTAAGACTCTTAATTCTTTTACTCTATAATGTATTAAAATATAAAAGTTTTTTTTTAAATCTATATTAACATAATTGTAAAATATCTCATAATAAGCATTTTGATTTACTTAATTACTTTTTGCAGGATTTCATTTATTTCGAGGAAGAAGCAAATCTCAGACGTCTCGACAGTTCTAAAATCTAAATAATCGAAAGCAAGCAAAGGCTCTCTTCAATCCAGTTCTTCTCGCGCTATGCCTAGTTTTTAAGAAAAAAAATGTACATCCAGCCTCCCGAACAGATTGCATTTATACGCACGTCAATCTCGTTTTTATACCTACCTGCCAGTTGTGTTAATTCACAACAGCCATAATAGTAGTAAGTCTGTCGTACTGCGCAAATTATTATTGTTGTCGTTATAAGAGTGTTTATATACATATGCGTATTGTAACTTGAAGTGTAAGATTTTACGCGACAGTTATGTGTAGTCATTAAAAGTTTGAGTTTTTATGTACGCAGTCTAAGTGTACCAGCAATAATGTTGTTACTTTATTGTTAAGAATCTCGAAAAATTATACTTGTTAATAAAATTATTTTATCAAAATTTCGCTGTTTTTCATTTTGGTGTAGAATGTAGAAAAATTGTTAAGCTATAAATTATAAAAACAATATTACATTCAAATATATTCAATAGCATATAAAAAAGTTAAAGTTTTATTATTTATTGTAAAAATAGTATAAAATTCTATCTAATAATAGTTTGAATTATTTTTATTTTCAAATTAATTATTTTTTAAATGTCTTGAGGATTTATAAATGACCATGAATATTATTTACCAAGGAAATATTAAAGTATTAGGTCAAATAAGTACAATACAATGAGCTTAAGGTGTACGTCTTTTATTCGTGTTCTAATCTCATATCTTAATACATCTGGCTTTCTTTGGATAGATAATCAAATACTGCACTGCATATCTTACGTGCATACATTTCCGTCCAGTTGAAATTTCTTGCTCACATTGGCTTTTGGATTTTCGCTCAGTCGTTAAAAAAGATCGAACACGTAGCTTGAATAAAGTCAATAAGCAGAAGTATCGGTTTTTTTTTCAAAAAAACAAATATCGTTTCAACCATAAGAAAAAATATTTCAGAATAAAAGTTTTTAACATTTATAACGTTACGAAGTATTTTTCCTCTTCGTTGACATCACCGTTACCCATCCAGACTAGTATTTCTTCATTCTTTCGGCTGCCGATCGTAATTTCTAGCTTTTTAAAATCAATTGCAACGATCGGAGAAAAACTTACAACGCCAGGTGTGCTTTTTTTTACCCTTTTATAATCTAAAATACAATGTTCATTTTTTTGCACGTTTTTAATTACTTTTGTTTATTATTCTTAAAGCGTTTCGCTCCACCGAAGCGATCACAATAAAAGGTCGAACAGCACGAGTGACTATACGCGTCGCATTTTCAACAATATTATAGCGCACAAATATAAATGTAATGAGTAAATAAGTAAAACAATAATGTACGTAAATGAAAAGATAAATAATAAGTAAAAGCGAAGAGCGAGTTTCTCGAATACCTGGTAATCGAGCTTTCTAAGTTCTCCACAGGCTAGATAATCTAGTTTACTCTTATTTGCTCTTTAGACATTGTTTTTTTTCATCGTTTTAAAATCAATAAAACGCAAATAATCAAGCAGCACAAGTGTCTTGTGCAACGGTAATAAAAAAAGGAAAATAAAACTGAGTAAATACTGAAAATCACAACATACAATCGTATAGTACAAGCTGCTCGCGATATCCTGTTTTTTTTCTCCTTTGGTTACTTTTTTCCTTTTTCTACGCGTCCCATCCACGTTTCTCCGAATGATTAGCAATACATACACGTTCAATAATGAAATATAAGGAACTCATCGAACTTTTTTTTCGTTTTTTTAACAGGTTAGAAGAGACAACGTTGAAAAATTGATAGTCCGCAGCAGCAAACAAAAATCGCTGTTTTTTCTTCTCTTTGTTCTGTTGTTACCGTGAATATAATACGTATATAACAATCAACAATACTTTGCAGGAGGTTCGCCGAACGTTTCCCCGTGGAAATACTCGACGAAGTTTGAAAAATGCACAACGAAACAGGTGTGTATGTTACATGTATGCGCTAGCAATGTTACTATCAATCACTGAATGCTTTTACATTATTAGGATGCTTCACGTCGTCGCTTCCACCTTAGAGCCACGTCTTCATTTTCTCTTCTAGTTATTATTTTTCTTCGTTTTTCATGCGTGTAGGTGTATTGTTGTTTAATTTTTATTACTGCTTTAACTTTTGTTGTGTACCAGGTGGGAGAAAATAGGACGGGGTAGGAGGATTTTCGGAGAGAGAGAAAGTTCTCGCAGCTCCTAAATGGGTAGACACCTAAAACAGAACAAAAAGCAAGCAATTATTAATCTTTGAAGGAACATCACTAAAAAGAATGAAAAAGTTTAAGAAATCAACCTCTTTATTATTTGCTAAATTTGTTCAATTATTTAAATAAAAACTCATTTTATCTGAATAATAAAAATTACTTTTTTTAATAATTTTTTTTTTTTAATGAAGCGAAATTTTGAACGAAATGTCTACTAACCCTTTAAAGCTCTTTCTCGATCTTGATCAGCTCAGCGATGCCATCGTGCATCTCCTTGACGGCCTGGTACTCAGTGAGACCCAGACGTCTCTTGTTAGAGATATCGTAGATTCCACCCTCGGCTTCAGTGTGCTCACCACGAGTTCCGCGCACCTACAAAAACACAAGTTGTTTAGAAAAATAATTCGCCTAAAATTTTATTCAACTCTTTTTGGATTTATATAAATGTCTTAGAAATTTACAAATAAAATAAATTTTCGAGTTTAAATTTACCTGGAGGTTGAACTTGGAGGCAACTTCTTCGAGCTTCTCTTTGTTGGCAGCGAGTTTCGGAACCTTAATGTGCACAGAGGCACGGACAGTGGTACCCAAGTTTGTTGGGCAGAAAGTCAAGAAACCAAGACGATCGTGATGAGAGAATGGGATCCTCTTCTCGATGTCGTTGACGGCTGATACCAGACGACGGTAGACCTAAAAAATATAATCGATTTGTTTATTTTATAAATTGGGATATGTGAACGCTTTACAGCTTTTAAGAAGACGTTTGGAAATAATTTCGATATACTGTAAAATAAACGCGGAGCTTATAAAACAAGTTTTCGTTGCATAATTTTCATAAAAAAGTTATTTTAAAACCTCGTCGTAGATAAGAATCAGCAATTCTTAGTAAAACAACGATTTTAAAGTAATAAAACTATGTATCTTGAGTATTAATCTTAAAAATAGATGTCTATAATACACGCCTATTCATTTCTTAATTGCCATCCTGACATTTATGCGTTTCTTGTACAATTTAAGAAAAAAAAAAAAATAATAATAATAACAAGCTAAACATTACATTTTTCACAATAAAAATGGTGAGTTAATTGAATCAATATAGTTTTAATTAATCGTCAGATCTTTACATTTGTTAAGTTAAAGCTGCATTTTTGACATTAATGTATGTAGTTTTTAAGCTTCTATTTAAGTAATTATAATATTTGTATAAAATGCAGTTATCCTTTCATTATCTACGAAAAATACCGCAATACGTAATTGTTTAGAGTGAACTTTTGCAAAAAAATTGGACAAATTACCTGTCCAAGATCTCCGCCCATCTGCATGGAGATGATACGCAGATGATCCTCTTCGTTGCACCAGACGAGGAAGGTTTTGTCGTCGTTGTGGTAGATACCACGGCCGGTGGGCCAGAATCGGCAGGCGTTGGCGGCCTGGAGGAAACGGTCGCCCTCCTTGAAGAGGAAGTGATCGTCGATGAGCTTCTGCTGGACCTCTTTGCTCATGCCGGTCAGCGGGTAGAATGTACCCTTCAGCTCGCCCTCCAGGCCGGACAGGGTGCTCGAGACCTTCTCCTCCATCTCCTTGTACTGAGCCTCTGTTAGGCACGGGTTGAACGGGTAGCCCTCCATCGAGCGGCCGCACCTTACACGGGTTGACACGATGTACTCGCCCTGAAATATTGAAAAAAATATTATATAGGTGATTTTTTTTTTATTTTAAGCATTTATAATTTTAAAATCACAGATAGTGTCCTATTTCATTATTCTTTTTTTTCCTTTTTTTGAAGAATTTTAAAATCTAAGTTTTTTAATTTAAGATAAAAAATATTAAACTCTTCGTTGATATTTTATGCTATTAATTGTGTTATAAACTCTATCGAATGTTTAAATTTACATCCGCGATACGTTATAGAGACTGAAAGACTTTTTTATAAAAAAGATCGGAACCTGAAATTGAAAAACTCGAAAAAAACCTCGATTTCTCGTAACTACAAGCAATCAACCCGAACGACTTTCGTTCTTTTAAAAGGATATTGCAGTTTTTGAAGCGAGCGAATGGCGATCGTAAGAAGCAGAAAAAAAAATCTTATCCCGTTTTGTGACGTAACCGTGCACTTTATTGCCACTTCCTTCTTCGTCATCTTTTGGGATTATAGCGCTGCTCGAGCTCTGCTTTTTTGCCTCGATTCACAGTGTTTCCGCTGGCGGAGCGAATTGCTTCAATGGGGATATGTCAAGTGGATAATACGCGGACTAATCGCCTCTTAGATTAAAGCGATTCAAGTTTCTTTCCGTAATAATTCAAGTGTAACGACTGCTATTTCAGTCGTTTATGGCAAAAAATGGGACATTCCTAGCTTTATAAAATATTTTTAGTAAAATAAATAACACAGGACTCTCGCGTTAAATATTTTTCTCAAAATGAAATCTACGATCGCCAAATTATCGATGGAATTTAGCCCAATCCGAAAAGCCTACTACTCTAAGTGCAATAAAACAAAATTCTCCGGAACGCCGTGGAAGGAATGCGAGAGAGTTAGCTGGTGAACTCACAGTGGGGTCAAGGTTGCCCATGCTGTCGACGTCGCCAAAGTCCTTGGGCGGGTGTTTGTCGGTCTTCTTGAATCCGCCGTGGTAGTCCTCGATTATGGGATCGAAGAGATCGGCGAAGGTGGTGTAGGACTCGGCGTCCGGGGCGTAGATGCCGACGCCGGAGTCGAGGTTCTCAACGCCGGACTGGATGACGTCGAGGAGAGTCGAGCCGAAGGACGTCTTCTTGGTCTTGAGGGCGTCGAACACCTCCTTCGTCAGGTACTTCTTGAGCAGGGACTTGCTGTCCGAGGTCGAAACCTTCTGGAAGCCGGCCTCCAGCTTGTCCAATACTGCTTGGTCAACCATGGCGCTGCCTTTTTTTCTGCAATTAGAGGAAAAACAGGAGGGTTAGATGATTTTTGTCGGTGGCCGCTGGCTTTTGGTACATTGAAAGTTTCTTTTAGTGAGTTTCCGCGGAGTCTTTGTGGTTTTTCAATATTTATTTGCCTTGGGTGTCTGAGAAGAATTTATTTCTTTTAACTTGTTTTTAATATGAAGATTTAGTATTTGGCATTTATTGCAAATATTATTGTCAAATTTTTCTTTTAAATTATTGCAAAACATTGAATTACATAGAATTGCAATCAAGACACCCAAAAGTCGAAAAATTTGAGAAACACTTGCAGCTTGTCAAACTCTTCGAAAATTCTTTAATAACAAGTAAACAGATTTTCTCCTCCAAATGTATAAAATAATATAAAATAATAATTGATCGAACGACAATCAAGCAAAACATCAAGATTTCTGCCGGTGAACCAACACCTACACACATCCGAGCAGTGAAGGAGACTCGGCCGCGCGCCGATGTGCTGTACAACACACACACAGAGAGAAGGAGGAAACACATCGATCGAGATTTTTCGAAAAGGCGTCCTTGCTAATCCGGCCTGCGCCGCGCCGAGCGAGGAAGATTTGCGTCAGCGGCCTACGCGATTTCCTGCCTGCCCGAATAAGGAGGCCGAGCGTTTCTGCGCGCCGCGCGGAGACGTGCTGCAGCGGCAGCAGCACCGCCGCCGCAGCCGGCCTGGCAGGTTATCGAGCCGGCTTTCGATTTCCGAGTTTCGGCTTTTGCGAGTCCTGCCGAGCGCGCGGAGTCGTTATTTAAACTGGAATCTTTTCGCTCTTTTGGGGGGGGGGATTGCTTTCGTTGGGGAGACCAATTTTTTTGTTTTTCGTCGAGGAATAAATTTTGGGATTGAAGGATAGAAGCTTGGAAAGGGAAATGCGACTGTTTTTTTTGGGCAGTTGGAGTGTTAGGGAAAGTAACTTTTGGGCTGCTTGCGTGATATTCCGTAATTAATTACTCCTCGTTAAAGCTCAAAAACAGCAATTTGTAGCTTGCTCTTATATTAATGTCCATTGTAGATATTTTTTTTCAATATTTATTCAAACTAATTACTTTTTTATGTGAAATTTTGTTAAAGGCGGTAATTTTGTAGAAATTGAATTATAAAAGAAAAAGAAACTATAATTGGTGGTACTTTCTCTTTAATTAAGAAAGCAATTTGCATTATTAAAGTTTCAGTTTATTAACCAATTTCAATGTACATTAGAACGTTAATTAAATTAAATCTTCTACCGCGAAGGTTTCAAATTGCCATTTTGAATTTATGCTTTAGAGTGAAAATTTCGCAAAACTTTATATTCGTAAACTAAACATTCTGTAATTAAAACAATATAGTCACTTACAGCTGTAAGTACATAATACGCTATTTTTAAAATCACAATTAGTAAATTAGTGACAGATGATTAAACTAAATTTTGACTATGAAAAAAAAAAAAAAAGTTTACAGCCGAACATAAAAAGACACCCCACCCCTCTAACCTAAAGTCGATCCGAACCTGGCAAGAAGTGCATTTCGGAGGGCATAAATATTTACTCGATCTAACGAGCGCCGAATCGAGAAGGCGTCGCATACCGTCGACGAGCGTCAGGCCTCCATAATGCAGACGGCGGCGGCGGCGGCGGCGGCTGCGCGCACTTTCGAATTCATCGCGGAGGCCAACGCGCGCGGAAAACGCCTCGGAACCGGAAGCAGCTCCGGGGAATTTACGAGTCTGCAGCCGGGCCGCCGAATGGTAATTTAATCGCGCCAAGTTTTTCCGCGGCGACGACGACGAAGCTGCCTCGGTTACATTATGCAGCGGCCAATTTTGAGGTTAGGGAGCTTTTTTTTTTTAGATGCGTTATTCACTGGTTTGCGTGTATAAGGACATCTGAAAGCTGTAAATTTTTATTCCAAACCATTGGGTGGATTGTTGTTTGAATGAAGAAGAGTCTTAAAATTTTCAATCATTGCAAAGGCAATCTGATTAGTTTCCGAGGAATCCATGAATTCCATTAGCAATTGATCAATTTTACCTCAAGAAAAGACAAGAATTCTTGAGTTGACATTCTATTAAATGTACTCAATCACCCCGTATAATTCAATTCTTTATCGTTCTCGATGAATATTTCAGTATTTGCGCCTCTCAATCGAGTTTCTCGTCGCGGAAAAATTAATTTCCCAAAGTCCTTACGAATTAAACTTTAATTAAATGTCGAAGAAAATCTTCTTTTTTTTTTAAATAAAACCAGCTAGGTGCCTTTGATTCTACGCTAAATAAACAGTTTACATCGAAGTTTATACAATAAATTCATGCTTTGTGAACATCCTCAAGGAACGCGAACGTTATTTAACAAGTTCCAAACGGTTATTGTTCGCTCGGCGAGGGTTTTTGCAGATTCCCTCGAGCCCAGAGAGCTCGATCCAATTTCCTCGTTTCTCGAAAAGCCGCCGCGACGTCTATACGACCTGTCTGTATCTCTCAAGGTTTATTAGTGCAGCTTTTACAATGGCATTGCTTTATTATGCTGTATTATGCGCGAAAGATAAGATAAGGCGCTCGTCGCGTAGGACATCCACTCCTCCTCCTCCTCCTCCTCCTCGAGCGGAGGAGAATCTGAAAATTGAAAGCAAAAGAGCCCCCGGGCAACTCGTCGAGAGCGCTTTACTTTTCCCTCCCCCGAAGCAGCAGCAGCAGCGGCAGCGGCAGCAGCCCTTTTCATCCCGTCCCGGTCGTCGCTCGGCGCGAAGCGCATAAACGCGCGCGCCTCGAGAGCCCCTAACGAGCTCATGCGGGAAGTGGCGCGCGCGCTTAAGGCACGCATTAGCATACGTCGCGTATTGGCTTTCTTTCGATTAGCGCGAACAAATTCCTGCGGGCGGGAGGGGGGAATAAGCGATCGAGTGTCTCGCGGCGCGCGTCAACAGGCGTCGACCGGCGAGTTATCGGTGTATATTGTGGAAACACGGGGAGAGGATTGTTTAAAAGCTCGAGGAATATGCGCCGGGAATGCGGAGTGTAAACGTATACACCAGACACTGAAATTGCAGTCGTGCGATTATTCTTCTCTGTGCTTGAAAGTACGAGGATGCAGCGTGATATGCTTTCTCACAGAGAGAGAGAGAGAGAGAGAGAGAGACATCGAGAGTGGAAGAAAGATTGGTGGAAAGTGGTTCGTTGCCTCGCGCGCGGAAGAGAGTACCCAATTTATACGAGTCGAGAGCGTCACAAACGGAAACTGATTAAAAGGTTAGGTTGCGCGAGCTTCGAACGAAAGTCAATCGCGTTTCCGGGCGCGTTTATCGCCAGTTTCCCGAAACACTCGGGCTTCCGCGCGTCCCGGGCGAGCTCTCAGCACCCGAGGAGGCGCTCGCGCCATCAACAGGTCCTCCTGCCGGAATCGCGCTGCCTGGCGGCGGCGGCGGCGGCTCTCTCGCTCTCGGGAGCTGCGAAAGCCGAAATCACCGAGCCCCTCCCCTGGGCAGCGGCGGCAGCAGCCGCGAGCGCCATTGCGGAGAGAGAGCATTCAATAAGGCAATTCACCCGGCATTTTCAACTGTGCAAAGACGGAGAGAGAGGGAGGAGGGGGAGGGAGACGGACGGGCGGAGAGACACGACAGCGACACAATAATGCAATGACAGAGAGAGAGAGAGAGAGAGATAGAAGAGAAGAGTGAGAAGACAGAAAGGAAGGAAATAAACGTTACGTACTCTTCGCTCGAAGCGGTATCCTTGGATGTGCATCCGCCCATGTTTAGCCGCCTGTTTTTCGCGCTTTAGCCGGTGGATATATACGTGTGCGTGCCGGGAATTGCGAGCCGCAAGAGTCCTACACCCCTCGTCGGCGTTTCTCTCTTTCTCGAGCGTACTTTTTTTTTTTGCTTTCCCTCGAAATATACGCTTATCAATGTACGTCCTCTCGTGGAACTCGCACACACACGCCGATATATATATTTCCCCGCGTCTCTCGATTAATACAGCCGGTTTATGTATATCTATTATCCTCAGGCTCGCTCTGGATCCACAAATATATCACACATATATTTAATATATATATATTATATCACTCGTTGAACATCCTGTACGTGTAGGTATCCTATCAGTCTATCTCTCTCTCGGGAGGAGCGCGCGAAAGGGGTGTGGTTGCGCCTCTCTCCGGCTCCCTTCGTCTGCCTTTTCCTATCGCCGCTGCTCTCTCTCTCTCTCTCTCTCTTCTCTTAGTGTCTAAAAAGTCTTATAAGCGGGCTTACTATCGTATATACGACTATTACTTTCTTTCGTTTGCGCTCCGTCGTGCGTCCGCCGACGTCGTCTTATGTATATTTTCTATCTAAATATCGCAGAGTGGCAGGCTATACAGTGGTCGGGAGAGCTGCTCTCTCTCTCTCTCCTCCAATGGAATAGTTAATCAGTCTCACGGCGTGTGCGATTGTTGTGTGCGCTTCCTTGGGCGGGAGGGGGCGTCGACTCGACGATTGTCCGCTCTCTCCGTTTCTTTTTCTTTTTTTTCTTTTTTTTTTTTTTCTTTCTTTTTGTAAATCGGTGAAATAAAAATATATGTGTGTATATATCTCTACTATCTAAGCGAGCGACGAGTATATATATATATTCCAGACACACGGGGCGTGTGTGCGTGTGCGTGTGTGCAGGCTGCGGGAACGGAAGGCGAGAGAGGCGCGCACGCGACCCGAACTCTACAGTCTCTACGCTATCACTAAGTGCAGCGTGTGCCGCGAGGTGTGTAGACCGACAGAAAGAGAGAGAGAGAGAGAGAGAGAGAGAGAGAGAGAGCGAGTGCGCGCTCACGCAGTCGCCGTCTCTGTTTTGCCGGCGAGCTCTCCACTCTCCCTTTCCTCTCCGTCTCTGTCGCTCCGCCGGGAGAGAGGGAGGCACCCGCCGCGCCGCAGCAGACGAAAAATGTGCGTGACCGCGGCGGCGGCCGTGGCGGCTGCGACGACGGCGGAGGCCGCAAAATTCGGAACCAGGATCCGGGGACCTACCACCCCGGATATACGCCGGCGACACCTCGCCGACGTGCACCGAGAGGGCAGGTACAAAAATCTGCCGGCTTTTTTCCTCGCAGAATCTCTCGCCGGAGCAGTCGCGTGTCCTTGGCGTCGTCTCCGCCACCCCCGCGCCGCACAGGGTGGGGCCAGAGCGGGAGGATTCCCGCCGCCGGTCGATATTACGCACCCCGAGAGAGAGAGAGAGAGAGAGAGAGAGAGCAGCCGGCCGGCACGCACGCGCGCGCACCCACTCCCGTCGGGGGGGTGTACTCCTGCCGCCGGGTAATGCACTTTTTCCGACCCTTCCGCCGGCTGTAATTATCGGCCCCAGGGACCGCGCCGCCGCCCCCGCCGACGCCGCCGCTGCTCCTTCGGGCAGCCCGGGACTGATTCGGTTAGCTCTGCATTACCGACGGGGACCGAGGGCCGGGATTGACCGCGATCGAGAGAGAGAGATAGGCTGAGAGGCGCCGCAGGTGGGAGGGAATCTTTTTTGGGAAATTTGACGCGACGGATGGTGCGGCGTGACGTTTATTTGATGCAGATCGCGAGGATACTCGAGTGAAAGGATAATCGACAAATCGTTTTGTTCGGAATGAATAATTTTAAAAACTACGGTTTCGTCAACTGAGAAGGAGAGTGTACGACATTTGGGTGATGGATTTTCCTGTAACTTTGGGATATGTTTTCTAATATCAGCCGGCCTAAAGAGTGACTTTTCTTGCCGCGGCTTCCTTCACATTTTAACGTTAGAAAACATATCCCAAAGTTACCAGGAAAATCCATCACCCAAATGTCGTACACTCTCCTTATGAGAAGTGCTAAATGTAATTGGGAGCTTTTAAATTTTTCAAATTAATTTTGCAATTAAAACAGTCGCCATCACTTGAAAGTGAACGAGCGCCATAAATCCAAATGAAAAAGAATATTAAATATCTTCCTTTAACAATGGGATCCCATGTCGCTTCCTATAACCCTTTCTCGCGTCACGGTTATTTACCTCTTAGCCATTGAGCTTTGTTTTCTTAATTGTTCCTGCCTGCTAGTTTCTCTCATTACTTTCTTTAATAGACTTTTATGCATTGTTCCGCAGCTTTCCTTTGTTTCTACGTTATTTCTTTCTCCACTGCTCTCCCTTTTATCGGGCATCGCGCCCTTCTTTACACCTTTCATTTATCACAATTTTTGACTTCGTCTTGCAACAAATTAATGCGTAATTACTTCCTTCTTGCTTTCTTAATTTTTTAATTAACTTTAAATCGAGTATTTACTTCGGTCTTACATTACTATAATTACACTCGACTATAATTAAAAGTAATTGGTAATTACAGAAAAAGTCAGTGCCACCAAACGCATCCATCATCCTTTTCATACAAAATCCCCTCTATATCGTCAAACAATAGGACGAGCCCAAGATCCAAAAAAAATCCCTTAGGCCCTTAAAAAATAAAAGAAGAAGCCCACCGCCCCGCACTTAACCCGCGGGTAAACAAAGTAGTCGACCCCCCCGGCACAAGTGGTGGGATCGAGTCACTCGAAAATCGTTTTCAACTTATCGAGGCGCCCTCCGAAGCTCCCGGAGCCCGCGGCGTTACAACAATCGGCTCGAGTGCCGCCGGGGGAGGGAGGGAGGCTGGGAGAGCCGAGAGAACGTGACGGAGAGCGGCTGCGGATCGTTTTTCCCGTTCCCGACGACACTTTGCGCGAGGCCGTCGCCGCGCCACTTCGACCGCAGGGCCAGAAGAGGGAGGAGGAGCGAGTCGAGCGCCTCTAGAAGGGAATTAAGAGCGACGAGGGGGTGCCGCTGCTTTAATTTTACGGATACGTGCACTTATTTAGCGGGCCGAGGGCCCAGAGAGAGAGAGAGAGAAAATTGTTTAATCGCTGCGGAAAATTTTCAATACGGCCGGGAAAACAGGGCGGATATCGATTTGCTTTCGTTTCGTTTTCGCTTTGGTGGATTCGCGCTGCGAGAGGACGTTTTATTTTATTTACTGGTTAAAATTGAATCGAGAGCTTTTGCGAGTAATGAGCTTCGAGCGTTCGTAGTTTCTAAAATTAAATTCGATGTAAATTCTATACATTTTTAAGAGATTACGTTCGTTGCCTTTTATATTTCTGATATCAGACGCGAATTCAATTAGCTATAAATAAAAATTAAATAAAGTTTCTTTATCGTCGCGTTATCAGTCGGTTTTTTTTAATTGAGTCAGGTGAGTAACGGAGTGATTTAATGAGTCAATTTAGACATTTATTCGGCATTACTTCAACAATTGTGTACATATTTGCATATATACGTACTGCGGAACGTTGCATCATATTGTTTGCGAATATTCGTATTTCCTCCTACAACCGAAATTAGCGACCTGTATAACTTAGAACGACCTCGTTACAAATTACTCAGTTATTAAATTTCTTTAAAAAAAAAATACTCATTGCAGAAAATAAATTTAAATTCAATATCTTGTTCGTTTACAAGTTTTTTTTCTCAAATAAAGAATGCAATTCCCGCACAAAACTGAACTGAATAAACTCGTCGCATTAAAGAATAAGAAACGCAGCTTGTCTCCGTTTCCTCAAAAACGTAAACTGTGACATCTGAAACGGGCAACGTCTCTCAAGCTACATAATGCAACACATCCAAGAATAGGTTGAAGAAAAGCATAACAGGGAGACTCGGTCCCTCTTTTCTGTTTAGCTGAAAAGCCTCCACCGGCGAGCGGCAGAATTTTTCACGAAACAAAAAAAAAAACCTCTGCTCAGTTTGCAGGCCGAGCTTTTGTTTGCTCGCGAGATACAAGTCCTTGGGAATACGCCGCGCGAGACTCCCTCGGGCGGGGGGAGCGTCGAAAAGGCTCCTGTTTGCCGCCGGAAAACTCGATTGTTAATTAAAACGCGGCTAAGTGGCGATGACTTTCCCGCCGCAGCCCCCCCGGTTTATTTGCGAAGTTTACTGCGGGAAGAGCAGAGGCGGATTGAGTCGTTTTAGGAATCTTTTTAACGGCTTACTCGCAGACTTTTAGGCGTTTCGGAAATTAAGCAAAAATTAGCCCCGCGGTAAACTGAATATCGTAGTAATCGTAGCCACCAGCACTTAAAATGCAGTTAAAAACGGCCCTTTTTAAAAGCGAAAAAAAATTCACTTCTGACGATTATCGCGAGGAATTAATCGAGGTGGACAATAAAAGTGATTTCAGATTGCGAGGCGTTTCTTAAATCAAAGAAAAGAATGCCCGATGTAACGAGATACGTTTTGAGTCACCTGTATCTTTATTGTGCCTCGTGTTTACTGTTATCGCGACACCGAGGATCGTAGGCCACCGCGATAACGGGCTCGAGAAAGGCGAGAAGCTCAAGAGCCACCAGGCGCGACGTCGTACAACGGCGAATTATTGCAAAATTAACTTTCGCTCTCTGTAAAAATGAATAAGTGCATATGCACTTATTCTACGTGAATTTCACTTATTCATTTTTAGAGAGCTCGCAGCTCCCGGGAAATTGTAAGCGACGTCTGGCGACTTTTCGGCGAAATTGTTAAAAGTCCTTTTTTCCCCCTGTTTTAACAGTTAAATATTGTTTTTAATTACGTAATGCAGGACTCCGGTTGCCACTTATGCTAGATGATTATGGAACTGAATTATGGCTCGGAAACGACATTTCGAATTCGAAGAAATTGAGCGGAAACTTTAATCGCTGTTGGTGTAATAAAGGACAATGCTCGAGTCGGAATCCGTAGCAGTGAGACGAGAAAAAGCGGTCGGAGTAAGGACGGAATGAATTATGCATACAGACCCGTCGTCTTAATCAGTTAAACTACTCGGGGGAACAAGTCGTTCTGGGCCAGTCGTTGACTTAGCAGATCGTCAATGTGTGTTTTGGCAAATGACATGAAATCAGACTTTCAAATGCTTCATGAATAATTCTGGGTATAGAATTTTGTTTTTAAATTTTAGTTGCCCTTTTTAAAAATTAAATATTGTATTAGTTTAGATTGAAAATTGGAAGAGTTTAAAGTTTTGCTTTAAAATTAGATAATTCCAATTTTCTTAAAATAAATTCTATTTTAATTAACTTTGGGTTATTAATTAAGTTTTCACGCCGATGACATTGTAAGAGAATTTGGTCTGTAAAACCTGCTTAAACGTTGGAATCTCGATAAAGTAGAAACCTGACTACGATTGATAGGTTAGATTTCTGATTTACCGTCAGTGGAATCAAAATGCAATTGGATAATTTCAATTTAACTCTCGTTTCGATCTGCATCTTATTAAAAATTGATTTACGCATAGCATCCTATCAAAATTTAAATTCCGCAACTTCTGTATCAACGGCAGAGAGTAAACTCCATCACCTTAATAAAACGCATCCAACTAATGCCGAATCGCAATTGTAAAATACTTTCCTCGCTCTCCTATTATCACCATTTAAAATTCTGCATCCAAGCAGCAAGATCGCATAAACTATATACTATTATATCCCGTGCTGCCCGCGTCGCGTCATCACCGGCCTTATAAATCGTCCGCTCCGAGCAGGAAAATCGCAAAGATATCTCCCTCGACGCAACCGCGCGACGAGCGATTGTGCAACGCGAAGCAAAAGCCGGGGCGTGGCTCCGCGTGCATCACCCGAAAATCGCGAAATCGCGAAATCGGCCTCGACGATCGACACGTGCACCTCTGCGGCCTTTCGTCAGCTGTTGCGAGGCGGCTGAATCGTCGGGGGGCATCGATGCATGTGAATATTCCGGCGATCGGGCCCGATAAGCGTCGGGGTGATTGATTGCTGTTTGCTGATTTGAGCGAGTTTGGGTGTTGGCGCGATTGCGTTTACGAAGGTGCTTGGGTTGGTTCGGTCGAAATTTTTTTTCATTTTAGAGCGCTTAATATATTAATATTAATGGGCACGATATCTCTTAAGTTAATATTACAATTTTGCAGGCTTAAAAAGAATGATTCATGCGTAATGAAATTAACGCTTTTGTAAAAAAAAATATAACACTAAGATAGTCAATATTGAAAAATCATAAAAAAAATGTGACAACTTTATTATCGTGACTGACTTTTGCTGATCCAACGTCTGCTCATAATTTCAAGCAGGGACCGATTGAAGTTTTTATTAGAAAATACCTAATACAGCACAAAGTTTCACAATACGGCCAGACGTAAATTGTACCTTTACTCAACACCCTTGTCTCTCCACCCGATTAAGTTCGCGCAAATTACAAAATCGAGTCTCCTGCCAATAATTCTCCCCCTTTAAACACCGCGAACGCGTCGCTATCGGCATTCGAATCAAAGCGTCGAATCGACGGAAAGAACCGAATCTAGATCGCGCACAATGTGTTCGCGGAGATGAACGACGACATGTGTGTCAGGTGAATTATGTCACGAATCGCGCGACGATTGGCAGGCTGCCTTTCGTGTTGCCACCGAGTGTATACACACGGCCGAGTTATGCCGCGGGAGCAAATAAAGTTGCGCGACCGGGTAAGAAAACCGAGAGAGAGAGAGAGAGAGAGAGAGAGAGAGAATCAAGTGCCATTGTGCAGGATATAATTACTCTTTCGCACCTAAAAGACTCGCCGAGCGACACCGCGACAGTGTAGAGAGGAAAATTTTTCAGGAATTGCGCGGCTTCTGCCAGCGATTATCTCACCGCCGGGAATATAGGAGGGCTGTATTGGAATGATTGTTGCAAAATTTAGTGGATATTAGCGGCCGCTGCCGGGGATATATTTAGATTTCTTTTGTTTGTTAAAAAAATTATGACACCGTCGCGGCTGGGTTACTTTTTGACTGGTTTCGCCGGTTGCGTAATTCTGCCGAAATTGCTCTATTGTCCTGGCGGCGGACTAACGGTGGTTGTATACTTTCGGAAAGTTTTTATGGTACTGCTGCCGACCTACATAGAATTGAAATTTCAGCTTCTATTACGTTTCTGTTCTTTTCCTCTTGCAATTGTTTTAGTGTAACAAAGGGTGCGAGTTTATTTTTGGGAACAAAATTTTTGTGATTAATAACGAGGAAATGAAATTTTGGAATAATTTATTTTCCTTGTACACTTTTTCCTCGTTTCGGCGGTAGCGTTTGAACATATATTAAAGGAAATCTGTAAATTAAGTTATTAAAAATTGTGAATATCATAAAAAAGCGAGTGTGTAATTAATTTTAAATACTAGTCAACCTTGAAGGTCGATCGATTTCACGTTAAATTAGCTGATTTTTCAATTTTTCGAAGTAAATCCATCTGCTGAATTTTCATCTGAATCAGAGATCAACGAAGTGAAAAAACACGTTTTCTTTTTTTTTTTATCGAAGAAGTTCATTTGCGAGCTATTATTGACTGATTCGAAAAAACAAGTATCGTTCTTGACTTATGTTTAACGAATGTATTTTTATCATTTCTATATTTAGAAAATCAATTAAGAACTGTAATAAAAGGCAACGTGCATTTTTAAATCACTGTAAATACTTTTAACGACCGTCAAAGGACAGAGCAAGAAGCTCTGAAAAAACGCTTCCTCAAAGTCCAAGTATCCAAACAAAATATGATTAAAACAAGCGTCCATTACGAAACAAACAACTGCCGACTAAATTATGAACTCATCGCGGCAAAGAGTCCATAACATCCAGTCCATCGGCCTCCCGCCGTTTACAACCTCCTCAATCCCGCGCTGCCCGTCAAAACAAATTTCATTCACAGCCGCGCGAGCAAAATCGCCTCCCCGTTCAAACAAACCTCGGCATCGCGTGCAAACGACACGGCCATATTTCAGGTGAGAGAGAGAGAGAGAGAGAGAGAGAGAGCTGTAAAATCCATAGTTCGTCGCGAGAAGCGGCGCAAGTTTGCGCAGTCGTCGAATCCATTGATTTCCGCCTCTCTCTCTCTCCCTCTCGTCGGCGACCTCGTCGATAAGGGAGGAAGAAAGGCTCGGTCGGTCGCTCGAGCCTCCCCCATGCCGACGTCGAGCGACTCCCTCCCGCCCAGCCGCCCACCCGCACACGTGCAAGGTCAAGGTCGGATTGTGCGCGCGAGAGAGCTCCCCGGTTATATGCTTATTCATCAATTATTGTTCTCGTTGCCTGGCCCCGTGTGCTTTGCACAAAGACCTGCTTCCCCCCCTCTCTCTCTCTCTCGGGGTTGAAAAGCACCCTTTTCGAGAGGGTTGGAGAGGGCTATTCGCTGCCTCGGCCGAGGCTTCTCGTTGTGTCGGAGGAATGTAGGTTTTTTGAGCTTTTGCTTTTGACGAAAGATTACTATCTTTTGTGGTAACCGAGGGACAGACTGAAATTATGGCAAATTTTACAATAATAGAAAAAGTTAATATTTTGAATAGAAAAATTATTACTATGTTACATAGTAATTTTTTCTATTATTATTATTTGCCATAATATCAGTCTGTCCCTCGGTTACCAGAAAAAATAGTAATTTGTCTATCGTTTTTTTTTCAGTGTGCAGGTTTTAATACAGTAGTTTTTTAGGGATGGTTTGGTAGATCTATACAGAACCATATTTGCACATCGATCGAAAAATATGAAAAAACTTTGTAGAAAGTTTGTTAGTTTATAATAAATGAATGCCTGTACAAAGTTTTCAATTATTTATATTAACTTTTAATGAATTTTTAACCTTAAAAAAATCGAATCTTTTTAGACGTCATGCTTTATTGTAAAAGTATGATCAACCAGTCTGGCTAGACGAACTCTTTGTGCTCCAATCGAGGCTCATATTGTTCTGCATTGATGTTAATTGGAATGTTGCTTGGTGGCACTTTAAACATTCGATTTCCTTGAATCAATAGCAACAACTCCGCCACTAATTGCATTATTCAATTAAGCTCTTTTTTTCTGCGCAATGTATTTGTCGTATTTGCAGCAAAGTTCATTAAAAATGTCAAGCCAATACGAAAAAATCGATGTATTTGCAGTCTTTTTACTTTCTAAATATCTACATCGGAACAAATAAATTTAAACGTACAAAAATTATTGCGAATCGCGGACACGTTGAAACGAAGATTTACCACGAAAACGTTCGATGCAAAACTGCTTAATTAATTTACAATTCCCCGAAGACGTTAGCAGCAACAATAGATGGATTTTCTTTGAAGTTAAATTTACATACCGGCGGGCTAAAAATATATAGAGAGCTCTCTTTGCGAAGTGCATTGAAGGAAAATGAATGTCTCCTCGCGTCTAGACGCGAGAAAAAAAAAAGCCGCTGAATAATGACTTGCGAAGTGCACCGCGCTGTACAAACACGTGACTCCATACAGTAATAGCAGCTTAAAAGCCCGGAGAGCTTTCTTCTGCAGTTCATTTCGCGTTTCTGCGCGATAAAACTTTCGCGGACCGTTTATTTGCGATGTGTTTCAATATATTGTTTTATTCGTACAATCTTCCTACACTTGGGAAATGTACGTCGGTGGATATCAGAGGATAATGGCGAGGCGAGGAGCGAGTCTCGCTAATCTTGGAAATCCTGAAATCCAAGCTTTACCGTTTGCTACCACCTCCGGGTCTCGGGACATTATTTCGCTCTGATCCCGGGGATTTACTTATCGCTTCTATCAAACTGACACGTTCCCGCGTTAAACTGTCGATAAATAAATTGCAAACTTTATAAACTCTAAATAACTCCGAGCTCCGAATATTCCTTACGAATATTTTCGGGAATTCGTTTCCTCGACAAACAAAGCGTTCTCGCGCGACAACGCAATCCGAAACTCGAAGCAACAACAACAACGCGAATTCGGCGGAGCGCAAAAACTTCCGGAAAACTCAGCCAACTCCGCGCGGAGAGAGTCCAGACGGGTCTTCGGCTAAAGAGAGAAGAAAAAAAAGAGAGCAGAGATCGTTGGCATGTAAGCGAGTCTCCGAGTCGGTCTCCGCGCGCTCCGCGAGGTCGTTAATCTCCGCTCGCGGAGGTAAGGCAATTACCGGACCGCCTCTAATTCCTACGTCTGGCCTGACAATAAGAGAAGAGAGTGGGGCTCCGCGCTCCAGACGCGGGGAATCGGCCCGAAAATAGAAAGGCCGCGCGCCTCGTGCATCCTCCTCTCTCTCTCTTTCTCTCCTTCTCTCGTTCTGCGCTTCCTTCTAATAAACGCCGCGCGCTGCTGCCCAGGGGGACTGAACTCTCGCCGCGAGATTTTAGATTTCTGCCAGTCGCTATTTTCAAGTGGGAGTCGCGCACTTCTCTTTCTTTTTCTCTCTCTCTCTCTTGGAGCTCCTCTTCCTCTCGCGCGGCGGTTGGCTCGGTATTTTTGAAGTTGAAGTTGCCGGGCTGCCTGCTTTTTTTGTTTTGGATTCTTAAGCTTCGCGGCGGACGATTTCTAAAGGTTAAATAGAGGTGACGCCGGGCGGTGGTTGCTGCGCGGTATTTTTAATTTTTTTTTTTTACCGTGTATTTTTAAGCTCCGCTCAGAAGTGGTTTAATTCATCGGTTCCCAATCGAGTCGAAGGCGAAATTCAAGGTTTCAAATAAATTTCGAGCTAAAGCATTTTTTTGTCGCTCGAAACACCGCTCTCCTCCCGTTTATCTTCGACGAAACGACTGTTTATCCAAGATAATACCTCCGGCGATAAAAGCTCCAAGCTCTGCAATTCGCGCGAACGGATTAAATTTATTTCAAAGTCCCCTCTCTCTCTCTCGGGGCGGCGAGTCGTCGTCGTCGTCATCGGATCGAGGAGAGCGCGAAAATCCCGGCGATTACGCAACTTGCGCAGCGCCCAACAATGGCTTCGCATAAAATCGGAGCAGGAAACGGCGACGAGGAAGTTGCAACGGGATCAGCATTGTGCGGGCGAGTCCGAGTGCATCGGGACGACCCTACCTTTGTGGCGCGGCAAAAATAGAGGAGGCCGAGAGAGAGAGAGAGAGAGAGAGCCGCGCCGGCAAATATTTAGTTACAGAAGGGAAAAGACCGATTTGCCGCTGGATTTATTGACTGTTAACGAGTCACCTTCGTCTTCGAGCGAGTGTCGCTCGGTTCGTTAAGATCTGAAAATTTGTCCCACCTAAGCCTTTTGCTGATTTAAATTTATATGCCTTCAATGATGCATTATGAACTACCAAGTTTTTTTTTTAAATTCTTGCGTTGTAAATATGCAATTTTTTGAGTAATAAAGTACTGTTTTTTTTTCAAAAGTTAGTTTCATCCAACTGTCAGAAAGTCCAATTTTTGCTAATTTCAAGCTTTTCAGTCTTCCGAGAGACATTTATTTAGAAAGAGACGCCTTCCACAAATTTCCTTATATTTTGCATACGAATTAATACCCAAATCCCCAGTATAGGAAATGAAAGTATTCCCACGTAAACGCGAATCCTCCGCAAAATCTCTGTCCAAATAACTCGCGAAAAACTGCCCAGCCGTCTCTCAGCCGACAGAAAAAAAAGCTGTCTCTCTCGTGCCCGGGCACAGACGCGCCGACCCAAGAGGGCAGAGAAGCTCCGACCGGCAACTATCAATTTCCGTTTTGAATTACCAAACCGGGCTCTCTCGTTTAGGCGAGTCCCGAGTCGAGCGCGCGACTCGTTCCTGCGAATCTCCGGTGCGCCGCGCGGCGCAGCTCCGGGCACAAAGATATATAATAATCGACGCGCGCTCCGAGCACTGCCCCTCCAGGAGCTCGTAAGACTCTCCTAACGGCCGAGACGGCGTCTTTTTCAAGAGCAGCCTCTCTCTCTCTCTCTCTCTCTCTCTCTCCCCGCGGCCGAATGCCTCGGAGGCATCGGACCGCGGCGGCTCTCTCTCCGCGATTTATCGTCGCCGGTGGTGTGCCAGTTACCCCGACGGGGGTACAGAGCCCGCTGCAGCCAAGGTCGGGCTTTTATTATTAATATCCGAAGCGTCTTCCAAGAACGATCCCTGCTCTCTTCCGGCGGGGATCTTAAATCGAGGCTGTTAAGCTCGGCGATTCGTTTGGGAGCGTCACGGGCAATTAAAGAACGCACGATTCGCCGAGTTGATGGGTCTTTGTGGAATGCGGAATGGACACCTTTATATACCATGGCTTATTTACAGTTCCCTCTCGGCGATTAATGTCGCTTTGACCACCGGCGGTTATAGACTGGAAATAACGGATCGTCCCAGAAATTAACAATCGAGCGCGAGTCCAAGCGCGGTCAAGCGGCGACTTATTTTATTCGCTTCGTTTGTTATCAAATATTTAAGAGTTCGAGGCGCTAATTTTGTCGCGCTATTTTTTTTTTGAAAATACATTTCATCCCGATGGACCGCGAGGAAATTTCGAGCCCGGCAAAAATACCCGCCGTAACGATTGATTGTTCAACCGGGGAAGTACCAACAAAGTAAGTTTATAGTTTAATCTTTGTTTTAGCGCGGGGCAGACTGACGCAAGCGTGGAATAATATTTGGCTCGCTTTACGGCCAGAAAATTGTATATACTTTCGAACGTAACACATCGCCGTATACCCGTCGAAGCGAACCTTACAAATCTCTCCCGACTGGTAATTTATTCGCCAGAGCCTCTTGCCGACGCGACGCGTCCGCGAAGTATAAAGTACAATCCTGTTTGTCCCATCGATCTATTTGAGCTCCGTTCAAAGCTAATTCTCGCACTCGCCCGACCAACTATAATTTTTATTCAAACAACCATCGCGGTAAAGAAAAAAAGCGGCACTCGCCCTTCCCGCCGCGAGCCGTCGATCGATCTCCCCGAAAAGCGGCCTCTCTCTCGCAGAGTCGCATTCCGTCGGCGCTCGAAAGCCAACGCGCCTCTCGCGTCATCATATCGATCAGCCTCCTTCGGCGGCGGTCGCGCGTCGGCGAAATATATCGGCCACAGAGCCGTGGCACGGAGAGGTCTCGACCGGCGGCGCTCTTCCTCGCTCTCCCATGGCAACAAATCAGGCGCGCCTCCGCGCGGCAGCTCCTCTCTCTCTCTCTCTCGGGCACCCCCTTCCGCGCGCGTTACGTAACCGTTCTCTCCTCTCCCGAGTCGAGGCTGCGCCCATTTCGCGCGTCGAGACCGAGGGAGAGAGAGACCACCTTTTCGCGGGGACTGATTTTGCGCTCCGGTTATTGGCCCGCAGCGAGCGCGGCTCATTACCGAGAGGTATCGCGTGATCGCGAGGCTTTAAGATGGATATATAAGTACGTATGAATATTGTAACGCCGGTCGAAGGAGGACTCTTTCGCGGGGCATTGACGACGACGACGGCTCGCGAGGCTGACGGAGGGGGGTCACGTGTCATTGGCTATTAATAAGAATTATTCATTGCCCGTTACAAATTGCCTGCTCGGTCTGAATGTCGCGCGCGGCGGGTAATAAGCGTTTTGTCGATACTTAACGATACGGCGTTACGCCGATGATTTACTTATTTACAAAACAAGATGGTTACCGACAATTCGGCCGTCTATTTATGTACATCCTCACGCTGATTAATGCAGACGATTTTTAATCAAACGCGACGATTGCTAATTGTATTTTGGAGGAAAAAAAAAAAAGCTGTAAATTTCAATGCGAAGTACTGTACAAAAATAGGAAGCGGTAAATTGCGAAAGAACAATGGAAAAAGTTCTGCCCGGCGAATAAGAGCGGGGCCGCCGCCGGATTCCTTCGGCTCTACGGCCGCGCGCAAAAAAGTAAGTCAAGAGCCAAGAGTTCGGTCCCGCGTAATTGCGCCCGCCGCCCTATCAAGACATTGTAATACGGCCGAAGGCTCCTCTCCATAAAGCAAAAACAGCCAGCGGTCGACGCGGCGCAGAAGGTCCCCCCGACTTATATTTTTTCGCGCAATGCCAAGTCTTTCAGGTTACGAACGCGTCGCTCTTCGTTCGCAACGTGCACACGCTTTTGGGCACGCTGCCGGGCCGAAGCTTTACGATTCCGCTGGGCTAATAAAATCTTTGACGGCGGAACTATACCGGCTGGTAATTGGGGAATTTCGCGGGGCGTAATCGATCGATTAATGGTCGATACCCGACGCCCGTATCGATCCTTTCGAGTAAACGCGCAGTTTAGCGGGACGTTTAAAGTAATGAAGTTTCGCGCGCGCTTAATTGGCCTTTTTGCGTGACGAGCCGTATAGTCGGTGATTAGACGAAAAAATGTATGCGACTCGCAATTATCTTTAAATCGATACGGCCGAAACAATATTCTTCGAAAGAGAGAGAGAAAAAAAGAACAATTTGTTTTCTTCCATGAATCTCCGCCCAATTCCGATACTTTCCGCGTCTCCGTGACGACAAGAATTCACGGACGAGTCGTGCCCAAATAAAAAAAAAAAAAAAAAAAACATAACCGGCCAGCTGACGACGGCGGCTAAAAATCGAATGGGCGAGGCGGCGCGGGCACGCGACGCGACCATCGTCTTTGGCGGTCGTGTAATTTTGGATCGAGCGAGAGGGAAAATAGAGCCCCCCCGTCGGGACGTAGGAGATAGGCGCACGCTAAAATCGACGGCCTTGTCCCTTGGCGACTTGCGAACGAGTTCTTTTCTCTGTCTCTCGACAATGAGCGCGCGGCTCGTAAACGCCGACGAGAGAGAGAGAGAGAGCGCGGCTCGTGTCGCGAGGGTATTTAGATTTTTTTTTCGGAAAGGTCGCACGAGCGGCAGTTCGGCGACTTTGAAGCTTGCTGATTTAACGTTAAAATTCTCGTTAATGAGAGAAAATTGATTATGATATTAATTTGCAGTGAATACACTAATGTTGAAAAGAGTGGGGGAGGTAGAGAATTTAGTTCTTTTTTTATTAAGTATAATGCTCGTTTGAGTGAAATCGAGCCGTTATTTTTATAGGCTGAAGTTTCGCATTGTATTTATCGGCTGGAACTCAATATGTATTTTGCCAGCAGCAAGGAATGCCAGTTAGTCATGTGATATAATCAATGAGTCACCGGGTTGCGCAATTTTTTTTTAAGGTTCTTTTTACATTCCTTTTCAAACTAATTGAAGGCTCGCGCCGAGCGCTAAAACAATGCCTCGGATAAGGATTCTAGAATAAATAATTAACCATTGAATCGCGACTCCAAACAAATGGTATCGTAAATCGTTCGACCTCGCAATTCCCGTTTTCGAGTTTGAATTTCGAATTTCCACGGTTCGCGACCGACTGGCATTTGTCAAACGATCAAAACATCAATATTATTGTATATACATATAAAATTGAAGCATAGCGTCGCATTTCGCAGCGACTGAAAAATATCGAAAAAGTAATAAATTAACAAAATTTGCGAAAAAGTTCGCCGACTCTCGTCGCCTCGCGAACGGCTCGGCGTTCGAAAAGGCTTCCCGAGGCAGGGATCAAAGCAGACGTGCGGTGCGTGAGTCACGAGCGTTACGCGCGCGATTCCGCGAAACCGAATCGACCTTGAACAACCGGAGAGAGAACCCGCGCAAATTTTTCTCTCCAAATACTCCCGATGCCGAATTCCGGCTCCCGCGACTTTCTCGTCGTCGCGGGCGTTTCCAGGGATATCGATCGATATCCCGTTGCAATTGTTAAAATCACCGAGCGCGCGAACTATAATTAAAATATAACTCGCGGTACGACGGATCGCTCGGCTCATTATCTTCGGGTAAAAATAAGCCCGGGATGCGATAAAAAGAACATTTTAAAAATACACCTCTCGCCGCGTAATCGGGAGATCGATCGAGCTTGGCTTCGCGGACCAATCGATGAATTATCGCGAGAGAGAATCGAGCGGACTGTGCCCGCTGCGAATTAATTTATTTTCCCTCTCTCGAGCGAGCGGCGGAATTTCGACGGGGGAAGAAAGAATTCGACGAGCGAACAATCGTTACGCCGCTTCGGAACATTTGAACTTTCAAATGTTTGAACGAGCACGTTATCCCCATCAACGGATTCGGCGAAAATTCCCGCGGGGCGGCTTTAGACTTGCCCGTGACCGAAATCGATAAGTCGATATTGTCCGAATTGAAGCTAAACAAAGTCGCACACGGGCAAATGCACATCGACGCGGCTCGACTGGATAAACACGAGAGACGCGCTAAAAAGAATCCACTCGCGGCGCGGGATTCCCGCAGAAAAAAAGAAGAGTCCGCAGTCTCCTGGCACCGCGGCGCGGCCTTTCCTCCCGTCGTTCCCCGAACTCTTCCGCACAAAACCTACTTGGGCACTCGTCGAATGCGCCAACAGTACCAGGAAACAAAAGACGCTGGCGATGTGCGCGGCGCGCGGCACAGCAGCTCTCGTTTGACCAGCGCCGTGGGACGAAAAATCGCGCGAGTCCACGGCGGGCGACGAGAAGGAAGAAGAAAACGGGCAGAGCGCAAATAGGGGAGAAGGAATTAGCAAGGAAAGCCACTCACCTTATTAGCACTCGGAGAAGCGAGAACGGCCGTAGGCAGTTGACGACGATGGTGCAGAGGTTATGCTTCGGGAGCCGGGAAACACGCACGTCGAGCGGATACGTGAGCCAGGGACGAAGTGCCGCGAGAGTAAAAGCAGCGGCGGCGGCAGAGCGGGCGGCGGTTACTCTCTCCCCCCTCCCCCCGTCGATGCCGCCTCGCGCCGCCGCCGCCGCCGCGGCCGCCGTTGCCGCCGCCGCATGCACCAGGGGCTTCCTTTACCTACCTCCTCTACCTCCCCTTTCGGCCAAGAGTGTACATCCTTGCCTTGCCTAGCGGCGCTAGCAGTCGCGGATCGTTTTACGCTCAAAGAGAGAGAGAGGGACGCGATTATCTTCCTCTTTCTCCTCGATCCGCGAGGCGAGCGATGCTTCTTTTTTTTTGCCGAATTTCGGACAAGTGTCGTAGGAGAGTTTCGAGTCGAGAGCTCTATTGTCGACTGGATTTTCTCGGATATTTTTGGTTTTACTCGTATTTCGTTCGTTCGGGCTCGTTATGACATTAGCGTTTAACGACGAAGATTGAGTCGGCTAATTAAGTTCCCACCTTTGCCTGTTAAGCCGCGGTAAAAAAAAAGGTATTAAACACTTATATCTGCAGGCAGCTTAATTAGTTTTAGAATTACAGTTAATTGAATTGGCCGAGCGCACGGAAAATCGTTGTTTTAAAGCTGGTAAATTGTTTAAAATTACACGCAGCGTGATTAAAGAAAGACGTATTTCATAAAAAGTGAAATAAAAGCTTACAATTAAAACACAAAAATTAAATTTTCAGTTAAATTCATAAATATTTTCTCTTTTACAGATGACAAGATGTTCTAAGCATCGTTTACGTCCTCAGCGTTGCTATGCCGAGGCGTAACTCAATTTTTAAAGAACACCAGGCAGCGGCTATTCTCGAGGTCTCCGGTTTATTTTTAAAATATTTTTCTTAGAGCTTTATTTATTTAAAGACAATAAAACGTTAATTACGTAAAGTACGATCGATGCTGCCCGGGATACTACTCATTTTCCGAAGGCGTCTCGGAAAAAAATTTCGATTTCACTGTTTCAAAAAAAAATCGTTCAATCGCAACGCGATTTTCAACGGACCAGTGATTTCGATTTTCCGGCTAATGCTTTTTGAAAAAAGACTTTCTAGTTTTTGAGGGGCAGATTTCGTTCTATTCCTCCTTGGTTGTTCATACTCCGATAAGCCGACTGCGACACGTCGTTTTCTGCATCATTGAAGATTTGGTCATTACAGTTTCGATTTCACTTTTACGAAAGTAGAACCTTTTTTACGGCTCTTACCGCATCGCCGGAGAACAATTGCAATTGTTGTTCAAAATATATGACTGCTCGAGCCCTAAAAAATATATTAGCTTCGATATATTTTCTACGACAAATCGAATTTAATCTTTGGATGCAATATACCAGAATCGACCTTGACCCAGAAAAAAGATTTTGCACGAAGTGGTGGTACGATCTGCTGTTGATATATTGGACAAGCGAATTTTGTTGATCCATTAATTTTTATGATTTTCTAATATTCCACTGCCAGGTAAAATATTAAATCTGAATTCAAACATAAGAAATGTTTAGAATAAAAATTCTATTTACAAATTTATATGCGAGGTGTAGAGGTAGTAAAATTCAAGAAAGAGCTTTCAAACTTTTCGAAAATTTACAATGTCCATCAGAATTTATGAAAAAACAAGCAATTTTTAAATTAGAAACTGTTTCGAATTCTTTAAAATTTCTGCACGGATCTTAATCCACGAACAAAAGTGTACATATAAATAAAACCTTTCGCCAAATATTTTACAATTTCTTTTACACACAGATACAAAGTCCAGACCCAAGAAACGCGAACCCTTCCGAATCCTCTAAAATTTTCAGCGAATCGTCACAAATCCCTATCCTCCAACGTACAACATCCCCGCCGTCGCAATCTTATAATCGAATCTCTTCCGGCCTCCCGGAGACAGAAAGCGCAGAGAGAGAGAGTTAGAGCTCTCGAGAGCGAGCTACAAAATTCGTCGGCGGACCCGTCTGCCCGTCGACTCGCGAGCCCGGATAAAACGGCGCATTCGGATCACGGCGCGGGCTACCTGGGGGCAGACCTTTTCCCCCGCTCAAGGACCCTCTCCCCCGAGACACACTGCCAAAACGGCTCTCCGAACGAACGCCCGGCAGAGCGCGCGAGTTGGCGGCGCGATAAATCGCCCGATTAATTCGGGAGTTCGAGCGAAAAACAAACCGCGGCTCGTACGCGTATATCCTCCTCTCGGCGTTGGTTCATTGTTGAAAATAAAGCGGCGATTTTTGCGAGCGCGAGAGCCCCCCGCCAAGGATGGCCGGCCGCGGTGCTCGAAATAATGTACGAATTCGCTTCCTGACGTGTATACGTTACTCGCGCTCGGGTGGTCCGGTTGGTGCTTTCGTTATTTGCGCCAAATTTTTAATTAAAGCATTGTTATGTACACTTTTAAATGTCGATACTTGAACTAGAGGAAATTTGTAGATACTCTTAATTGTGTTTAAGATAAATTCGACCATATAAGCTGTTCTCATGACAACTGTGAAGATATCACAAGTTAAACTCTCCCTTCAACACTAATAAGCCTGAAAAGAAATTGTTCATCATCTCAATGCCCAAACTAACTTTGGAGCAGCCGTCGAAACGAGCGCCGGTCGCGGGGAACTCCTTTAATTGAGTCCGGGACACGGCTTGGAAAGGATATACCGCTCCGGAGAGAAATTTATCGATCCGCCGTCTCTCCCGCGGCGCGGACCTTGAAAAAGGTGCAGGAAGGCGGAAACGGCGGCGGCTCCGGTGGCCTACATTTCGAGGGCCGGAATACTTCGGTGTAAAGCCGGCTTCACATCGCGTCGAATGTTTTGTCCCGAACTGTACAGAGATTCGTCTGGATTATCGCGAGGTTAATTACGATTCGAGTTGATATTCAGTTTTAGAAATTGAGTTTGTCTTTGAGAAACTTTTTTTCCCGATCTTCTTCGTTTCTCGACAAATATACGCTGTGCTTTTGAAAAAAATACCGAGTTATGCAATGTCTACTGACGTTTTTCTTCGAAGAGACATCTGTCAACGGTTTATTTTTCTGGGATGTTTAAAATTACTATTTATATACATATAGATTTCGAATCTTTCAAACGCATCTGCCTCGCGCGCTTATAATTTAGTAAAGTTATAAATTTAGCTCGTTTCCTATATAGTTGTTATTGGATTTCTAGCTATGCACATAAATTAGTATCGGTAATTACGAAACAGCCGTTTACGATTAAATCTCGATGAGCATAAGTAAGATAGTTGAACAAAACCACGTTGATTCACCTGCCGAATGCTTCCGAATTCTTTTCTTACTCTAATAAATAATTCGAGCGCGATAAAAAATATAATCTTTGGCGGCTGAGCCTCAAATCGATATTGAAATAAAAGTTTTCAGAAGAATTTCTTAAACTATCCATTAGTTGGCCATAAATTTCTCTATAAAACTTTCATTGCTAGTTCACACCGGCGAATTCACAATCAATTACTTGCAGCAATAAACGCGACCATGAATGAGTTTGTAAATAAGGTTTTGCCAAGTCAGCTTCAGGCGAGAATGAAAAATGACCGAACAAAACATAAATCTGAAGCGCGAAGGTGAGGAATAAAGTTATTTTATTTCTTTTTCGTAGAGGCTCGATTTATATTTAGCTCGGATAGTGTTTTGTGAAATATCGATGAGTTTTGCAAAGACTCCTAAAAATTCTCTCGAGTGCTTGAATTCCATATGAGCCACCGAATATTTTACTCCCCAATTTACTCTCATATTCAGTTTCAATTTCACACCAAGTTTCTCGATAAACTCAATGGGCGCAATTTCATTTGACTCTTCGCAAAGACACTTCCCTATTCTTTCCCCGCTAACCAAAGCCCACCGAGGAACTCCCCTCGAAATCTCAGCGAGAGCCGTTGCGGATTCAGCCTTAGGCGGGGGTATTACGAAATCAGCTGGCTGCCCAGCCCCGCCGTCTGCTCCAGGACTCGCGCAGCTTCTCACCTATATAGTCGAGCTCCCGCGCCCACGCTTGACGCGCGCGTGCGCGCGCACCTCCGCTCCGGGAATCCTGGAATTTTAATGGCGAGCGCTGATGGATTTTCACCTGCCGCGACGAGTCGCTCTGGGACGCAGAGAGATGGGGTCTGACGCGTATTCGTTGGGATTGTTTGTTTTGGAATAATAGTTTTTTTTTTAGAAACTGACAAAATTTTAGTGTAGGTATTACACTAAGGAAAATTTTTTGTAAAAATTACCGTTTTATCGGTACTCGGGGGACAGACTCATATTTTAGTCATTTTTTGCCGCAATTTTAGTATTTTTTGCAATATGTTTCGCATTATTTTACGGCAATTTCAGTAAATTTTACAAATTAAATAGTAAAATTGCGATAAAAATTATTAAAATATGAGTCTGTCCTCCAAATACCATTAAAATAGTAATTTAAAAAAAAATCTTAATTTTTACAAAAAATTTTTCTTGTTTATTCTTGAATGTAGTGGTGTAATTTGAGAGATAGAAATGCTAAAGCTTTTCAGTTTAATGTGGAATAAACTAGAAAGTTACTATATATATATTAAAAAAATAATTTTTTGGTAACATTATCAAATGAATTTGTTTGCACAAAATTAATTTTTTATTATATAAAACGTAAACTTTAATAGTATGAGCGAAATTTCAAAACTCGTATTATACTTATATAATCTTTATCTTGATTAAATGAGAAATTTCCGTCCTCACTATAAAATATGAGAAGAAAATTTGCAGCTGACTTCTGAACAAATTGTAAGCTCATCCTGCAAATTCAACATTTTGCATCTCACGAATTAATTTCTCTTTTAAACCTTCCGTCATCTCGACGGTACATGCTGTAAGACACTGAGAAAAGAGCTTGCAACCGATGTCTATATAGCTTTAGTACGCGTTCTCTCAAAAAGATACGGATCTTCAAAGCCGCTGCCAAGGATGATATCTACTTCCCGATTTGTAGCTGAAGGGATTTATTTCCGTTGATTAAAAATAAAATCAAAATGAAAACTAAAAACAATCGTTCCATCAGAATTACAAAAGAAAGCCTCAAAAAAAAAAAAAAAAAAAACATTTTTGTGCAAATCAGACCCGCGAGCCCCTGAAAAGGGTTGATACATATATTTGCCAGATTTCCCAAAATCAGGTCCGGACGAAATATTCCTTGGGAAAAGTCTTTTTATTCGCCGTGCGCACAGTGCAAAACGCACAAAAGTCCTCCCCAACGCTTCGCTCTTTATAAGCATTAATGAATCTCATACTTTTATTTTTCGTTGCCGCTCTTTTTACGTATATTAAACAATAATAAATATGGTTATGCTTTTGACACCATACAGTTATACTAAAATAACAATTTGGTCCTCCGTTTACAGTAACCTAATTGATTTTTTCCCAAAAACAACCTTTCAAGAGATAAGCTAAAAATGTCTCTTTAGCAAAAGACAAGATTAACGCAAAAATCCGTTTGAACCCGACAACAACGTACTTCCCAACGCGCGAAATGACCAATTCTATATCGCTCGCGGGAAATTCGTCCCCGGCAGTGAATTCTCGTGCATATGGAAATCAATATTGAAGGCTGCTTGAAAAAGCCGCGTTCCTTACCTTTTTCCCATCCAGGCCAGGAGGATGCAGTTATGAAACAGAGCGATAAATCATACTTTTACTTATAAATAAACGCCGCGGATCGTTGTTCGCCGCCTTACACCGTTCATTCATCCAAATAAATCTTTACGCTGTATGGCGCTGCGGAATTAAGTTTGTGTGTTTTACAAACACCCCATTACCGCTGCATACAAAAGCGACTAAACAGAACTTTGAAACTCTTGCACTCCAACGTTATAGTTCGCATCGAGAACTTTCATTCATGCGGCGGGTATACACTGCCAATGTAGATTAATAACCCTGAACCTACGACAACTGCATCGATGCCCGCGTGTGTATCCCCCGATTCTTCCTGAAAATAAACTCAGGCCCGCAGTTCGCGCAGCCAAAAAAAGACGCTCGCCCGCAAAGCGTTCGGGAAACGGCCTTTCGAAATTTCCCAGAGGTTATTTCGCGACCAAACGGCGAGTGTTAATTATTCAAGGAAAAAAGAAGCGAGCCGGATTATTATCCGCGTTCGCACTCGTGTGTAGAGCAATCCACCTTAAAGTACGACGCGGGCAGAAAATAGAGGGCCTTGAGAACTTTGCGAACTTATTATTTTGAGATTATAATGGAGGTTACACAACCGACGATTCTATAATGTCAGAGGCGCATTCGAATCGTCGTCGACGGGGCTTCTCGCGGAGAGGAACTTTTTTTTCGGTTTTTTCGCGAGATATAAATAATTGGTTTCGAGTGATTTCGGAGCTTTTTGCATGGCTCTTTTAACTTTCGACGCGATGTTCTTCTTTTACTGCAAGGGTCGCCAGCCAAGAATCTGCCAACCAATTTAATGTTGGCAACACCCTAAGGATGGAAAAGTAGAAGTACTTCTCGGAGGTATTTTTCAATTTATTGCTAATGTTGTAATTTCACGTTTATTACGGCTAGCTGACTTCTTGATGCAAATTTGTTCTAACGAATTCATTAAAAGTTCGTATGTAAAATAAATATATTTATTTCATTATTGAATTTTTCGTAATCTCAGTTGGCATGAAAAATCGTTCCAAATTAACAAAAGATTTTTGTAGTTTGATAATTATTTGAGTTATTTAAAATTTTTTTGATTATTTTAATCAGCTCAATACACTCGAGGAAAACGAGCAATAATGCGTCGCCAAAATAACCATGCATTAACTGTTCATTCCCATTGACAACCTCTTCTCGAATAAAAAACTGAAAAAAAAACACCGCCCAAAATGTCTACCCAAAAGGCAGCCAATTATCCTGCCTCGGCCGGCAAAACGTAATCCCGCATTTGTTTATCAAATACGCGGCTAAAAAAAGGGGGGAGAAGCATTAAGCCTTGGGAGCTAACAATAAGCGCTCGCGATTCGCACGTGGGAAAATCGCTCGGTCGAGCCCGGAATTCGAAAAAGGAAACCGACGCAGGCAGAAAATGAGTGACCGAGATTCGATGGGATTTTAAGTGGATTGCCTGTCGCTTCTGATGCGCGAGGAAAACTTGGCGGGTTGCCGCTCTAGAGAATTTTAATGACAAGCGTTTGGAGTTTTCTTTTCAGGGGTGTATGATCAGTATGATGAGATTTGTAAGTATTTATTTTTGTTGATGAGAAATACATTTATTTAATATGTAGTAAAATGTTTATCTAAAAAAAAAAACTAGATTGATAATTAATCTATATTTTTTAAAGATATTGATGATAAACGATTTAAAAGAAAATGATTGCAAAAATTTTACTCCAACTTTATAGTTTTCCTATTTTAAGAAAGTACATGCAGGTGTTTAATTTTACTTTATACTATAATAGAGACGTTGTTATTATCATTACTTTCCGTTGGATACTGCCACCCTCTGATAATACCAACTTGATTAGGAATAATCATATCTAAAATTTTAGCAAGTGAGATATAAATATTATCCCTCATTAATTTTACTTAATTGCTCTTTATATCTGCAATAAAATTGAAATTTTTAATAGAACGTATATACGTATATTCTCTTTCTCCTGCGGATTAACACGTTAAGAGCAGCCGCGTCCTCGTTTCCGACCCAAGCCAACAAAAGGTCCATTGAAAAAGTGGCGGTGCCGCCGCGAGCAGGAAAGAGAAGCGCGAGAAGCGGTGCGTCGAACGATATATCCTATCCGCGATCTCGCTCGAGTTACGAAGTCTCGTCGCGTTAATCGCATTTGCACGGTTTCGAGGCCTCTTTTTATCCTCTCGAGCGCGGCGAGAGACTATTTTTACGATCGGACGCTAAGGTTTTTTGTTTTTTTTTTTTTTCGGAGCGGCTTCGAAACCGCGAGAAGTTTTAGGAGGAAGTCGCTGGGATACAGACTGGTGTTGGTGTATTTATTTTGATGAAGTCACGAGGAAAGTGGCGTCAATCCTCACAGCGGCGAAAAGTGTTTAAAATGGTATAAGAATTAGCAACTCTTTCAAACTTTTAAGAATCTTTTTTATTTTTAGATACAATTATTGTGACTTAATGCATCGGTTACGTTCTGGTTTTATAATAAAAATACAAAATTTTCTCAACTAACCTATACATTTTGGCTTCGATAATAATTTTAGGAAATAAAATCAAAACAGTTTAGGTAACATTAAATGGCATAATAATTAATTATTTTGGCACGTTTTACATTGTTTATTACTTTTATATATTGAAAATTTTAGAATACTAGCACCATCCAAGCGCGCTGCGCGCGCGCTAAATATTTTCTATGTTAGACTAAGATACTTTTAATAAAAAAATATTTCTCTCGAA
>UCOM01001096.1:0-50328 GCA_900474385.1 Ormyrus pomaceus
TTTTTTTTTTACGGCGGCTGGGCTCGATCCCGGGACCTTCGGTTTGGCAATCGGACGCGTTGACCACTTACCCAAATAAGATTCTTGATATGACAATTTTGGAACTTATACAAATAGAACTATCGGTCACGAGAGAATTTCAATGATAATATTTTAATTAGAATAAATAAATACGATAATACGAACAAAAATATAATTAGTTTGCATAAAATAATAATGAAATCGAGATTTTTTATGTTTTGTTAACTTAAAAGCATACAAAATAAAATTGCTCGAAACATAACCTCCATGAAAGCACACACGTGGCCCCCCTGATTTACTATATATTGTAGAATTTTTACTATATTATATAGTAAAATTTCTTATGATTTATGACAAAATAGACTACATCAAAATTTTTACTATTTAATATAATAATTTTTCTAACACTTAGTTTAGAAAAATTATTTCAAATATATTAATTTTTTCTATTAGTATAATAAAATTTGTCATAACTTGAATATGTCCCTGCGTTACTACAACATATAGTAATTTTTATTAGATATGTATTAAATTTTGATAGGACATTTTTCTCAGTGTATGAGGGAAAGTTAGATTATTCTAGAGTCGATTTGATTCGTTTTTTTTTTTTTTAGTTTGTGTAATGAAGTTAGTCCTAAGTGGTAGTTCTTAAATTAGGGGTCAACTTTGAATAAAATTCTTCTCCAAGGAAAGTGTTTCTGTTACTTCAAGCAACGGTGCTACGAATTTGGCATGTCGTGGAATTATATATAATTTTAACCAGTAAAATAGAAAGCTTCTCTCTTCACTATTACAAGTCTTAATTAATAAACATAGCCCCAATCGTATTTTTCAATTAAGCTTCCAACTTCTGAGCAGTTTCTTAAACAGTTCTTAGGACCAGTCTGGTTGCAGCTGGTAACAAAATAAACTTTTCACTCCGAGAAATTTAACGACCAGGTCCCGACAGAAGGAGAAGAAAAAATAAGATTGAACCCCAGAAGAGGAGGTAAATCAGCGCAGATTTCGCGGGCACACAGAGAAAGAGAGAGAGAGAGAGAGAGAGAGAGAGAGAGAGAGAACCACCGAAACCCAAATAAATTTTTTTTTCCCTGGCCCGATTCGATCGAGGACGCCGATGGTGGGAGCGACAAATACCTGAGCGTCCACCGGCAGCGCAAAACATACAACCGCGCCGAGAGAGAGAGAGAGAGTCAGAAAAGAACGGTGGATGGAATAATCGGGAGAATTAATTTTAGAAAAATAGATTACGCCGCCTTCGCCGCTATAGTTACTTCATTCCGCAGCATCTCCGCGGCGCTTATCAATTTCATCGCGCGCCAAAGTTATATACAAGGAGAGTCGTTAGATCGAGTCGACAGCGGGGCTAAACTCGAGAGCGATATTCGACAATAGCGAGATATATCGGAAGAGCAGGCAGGGAGCAGGGAGTCTCGGCGTCGCTCTGGGCTTGACCTCGCGATCAATTAAATCATGCAAATTCCACGGCGTCACCGGGGGCGCTGCCGGGGCCCGCTGCTCTCTCTCTCTCTCTCTCTCTCCCTTTAATTGCGTGGCTCTTAATATCATTCGATTATCATCAACGGGCGCAAAGCTCTCGCAGCAGCCGCAACTTCTGGGGGCCCCCACGCCCCCCCCCCTCCCTCCCTCTCTCCTCGTCCTTTGGAAGGAGGAATTCGCGCCGGGCAAAAGGAGCAAGTCGGCCGGCGGTGGAATGCAACTTCGGGCTCTACTTTGGCATACCCGTGTGCACCTATACAGCGCGCGGCACCAACAAGAAGGAGAGGAACACGGCAAGACGAAGATGCTTCCAGCCTGGCCTCCTCTCTCTCTCTCTCGCTCGCTCGCTCGCTCGCTCCTTCGTGCTTGCACACACAACAAACAGACGCCGCCTCGTAATTTGTTTTCATACGTTCGCGGCGCGCGCGTTCGCCGGTCTACGCCTCCTCTCTCTCTCTCTCTCCTCTTCTCGGGCGGTGATCGCCTTCTTCGCTTCCTCTTCTTCTTCTTTTCATTCCTTCCGCTCGTCCCAGGGCCTTGGCCTCGCGCCTCTCTTTCCTCGAAAAATTTCGGGGCCATCGTCGTCGTCGTCGTCGTCGTCGTCGTTCTCGCTCTGTGTGTGCGTGGCGGCGGCGGCGGCGGCGCGAAGATCGCCGGATCTTCTCTTTTATCGGCGCCCCGCTTCTTGTTTCTGCCTCTTTTTTTCCCTCGTCCTTGCCCCGGCATATTCTTCTCTCCTTTCTGCGCCGACGCCAAAGCCGCCGCAGCCGCAGAGAGCCGCGCGCTCGCCTGTTTACGAGAAGGGATCTCGTTTGAATCAGGGGGCGCGATTTCTTTTCGCGGACGGCTACGAGAGAGAGAGAGAGAGAGAGAGAGAGGGCCCTTTTGCGCTTCTCGGAACACGCCTACGCATTTACATGCGCTTCTGTCTTCGCGCTCGGACCGCTCGGCTCTCTCGTGTGCTTTATTGCCTTTGTGAATTAATTTCGTTTATTGCGCAAGGATGAAGAGGGACTTGCAAGCTGGACGCTTTTTTTTTCTGGGGGAGCGAGAGCTGGTTTATGGTCCGGCGAAATTTTCGGGATGAGCGCTGAATTTTTAGCAAGCACCGAAAAGAATTTTTTCCAAGCGCCTTTTTCGAGAAAATTCGTCAAATATGCTTTAAATTCTCGCGTCGCTCGTCCAACCTCGTTTGCGCTATTAAAAATCAATTATAGCGATCGTAATGAATTTCGGGCCACTTGTAGTCTACGCCGCTAACGAGAAAACACTTCCCTTTCAGAAACTATATCTTCGCCTCCCAGTTTGGCGCGCAAGCGGGGTTAAAGTGTCCGGGGCCGGTCCCTCGGCGGAAGCAACGATTTGGGCAACGAGGCCTCGCGGATTCTGCCTCTCCTTCCTCTCTCTCTCTCCCCGGGCACTTCTCTCTAAATCGCCGCCGCCGCCGCCGCCGCCGGACGCGGCCGAGACGCCAACGTCCTCCAGTCAAACGGAGCGACCGACAAAAACAAGAGAGGAGCTGCTGCTCTCGGTTCCCCATGCAAAAGTTTCTTGCGCAGCTTAACCGCTTCTTATTAGTAATTTCACTGATGCCGATCGAAAATTCCTCGGAAGCGCGCTAGTGTCTACGGGGGGGGGCGTTCTTCTGGGGGACCAAGAATGGATGATTCACACACTCGGTAGAAAATGAAAACCGAAAGCTCTCGGAAGGGATATAAGACAAATCGGCGGCGGCGATAAATCATCGCGGGCGTATAATATAGGTACGCGCGCGAATAATAGGAAAAGCACAAAAGAAACATCGGGAGACACACAGCTCTAAACAGGTACACATTAAAAGGAGAAATAGGAAGGAAGCGAGAGCCGAGCGAGCGAGCGAGTCTTTGGTTAGGAGCAGCGCGGCGGCGCCTCGGGGCCATCCATCATCCCAATAATTGCTTCCCTTCCCATCATATAATTCCTACAGAGAGACTATCTCTCTCTCCGTTACCTTCAGCCTTCATCTCTCGCCGTCTCTCACTTCATTTCTCCGCCTCGACGAGACTCCCCACCCCCCTTTGACGGTCCCGGACCCACAGCACCCCAAATGAGCTGCGATTCTCGATCGAGCCGTCTAGATTTCTTTCTAGGCGAGAGGAATGCTAAATTGTTTCGCCGCTGCTGATTTCTATTTCAAAGAGAGTCCAGCTTTTATCAGTTGAATAATCCAAAATTTTCATCCCGACTCGCGAGATGGCGTAAAAAATTCATCAAACCCGCGGCCCGTAAATTCCGCAAAACAATCCTCGAAAAATGCGACGCCCCGTGGCAACCGCATCCCGGCTCCTCGTCGCTCGGACCATTAAAAAGCAGCAGCCCAGCCATCTCCGGGCAGCGCGGAGCATTCGCCGGGCGAAAACGTCGCGCCAACTTTTAATTAAAGACCCTCTCGTCGCGGCGGTAAGTCGCCCATAATAAACAGCTCCCCCCGCCCCTCTCTCTCTCTCTCGGCGCAACTACTTCATCGTAGCTTCCCCCCCGGCCGGACTCGAAGCGACACTCGGAGAGAGAGAGAGAGAGAGACTCGGGCTATTGTCCGAGGACACTCGCGAACGATATAGACCGGCGGCGCGTGTATATTTCCCCAGGCGGCGAGCGTGACAATCGAGAGAGAGAGAGAGAGAGAGAGAGAGAGAGAGGAGGCAGCGCGGAAGGACTAATTAGGTAAATGGACGGCCGGCGATAAGGAAGTGGCACGGCGATAGCCCCCCAAAGTGTCTTCCAGTCGTAATTGTTTCGGCCGGGCAGAGGCTCGCAGGCGGACTTTCTTTGCGGGCGCCTCGACCGATGCCGCTTGGAAAAACTCGGCTGCCTCGTTGCATTTTAGGAGCGCATTTCTCGTTTGCGTATTTTAAAGGAGTCTTCGCCGAGAGCTCTCGTTTTGGACGCTCGTACATCGATCTTGGTGTATCGGGAGGGAAAACCGTTTCTATTCGGAGCGAGAGCCGTTTTTAAGCAGAAGCAATAGAACTTTGATGAATCAATCGAATATTTAAAGCACACACGCAGACTGGAAGTGGAGCAGGTCAGTAATCGGCGAAATTTCTCTCCGGCTCCCGACGAAAAAAGCTCGCATCCGTATAATGAATGACGGCGCGTCGCCCGAGTTGAGTCACGAGCGTAGGAGGGCATATATACACGAGCCGAACAATTCTTCTCACGCTTTTTTTTCCTCGGAACTTTTTCCACGGCACATCGGCAGGCTGTCGGGGAATCACATAATCGAGCGGACGGAATTTTCGTGGGTCGCGCGACGCTCGTGGGATTAGACTGGAATGTGTGCGAAGGTGCCTCTCTCTCTCTCTCTCTCTGCCGAGCCGCATTCCTTCATTCATTTTCATTCTCTTTCATAAAACGTATCGATCTTTCATTCAGAGAAATTCCTTCGGCAGACCGAATCGCCTCTCGTTTGGCTTTTTTTTCGATAGAGAGAGAGTGTACCGTTACTTCGGCTTGTTCCTGCCGATAAGCGCAATTATTTTTAGATTCGCCAGTTTTGGAGAATGTTTTAAGATTTTGAAGTTTTAGATATTTCGTTTCGAAGCGAAACATTTTAGCGGAGAAAAGAGCGTAAACATATTTGTACAGAGATACGGATGAGAAACACGTTTTTTTCTTTGAACTAAGAACCTGTCTAAATACTCATTTAAACTGCTTTATGTTAAGATTTTTTTAAGCTTTTCATGGTTTAAAATTAATTGAATTGAGTACGAGTTATGTACCTACAAAATATTATAATAAAAATAATCGAAACAATCTCAAAAGCATTCACTTTACAAAACTGAATATTACTTCTTCATCCAAAATTCCGTCCAAAGGTCTGCAAAAAGGTATATAAATTAAATTTTTCGCCACCAGTCTCCCCATTACAAACCGAACACTACAGCTAAACTTTCCAACGCAATAAAGCCAGCGCCACGCCAAGAATCTCAGAAAAAAAATCCGTCAGTATAACGCAACGCTCGCAAAAAAAAAAGGAAGAAAAATAGTACAAAAAGAGGCTCTCTTCAATAGCCAGCAAAAAGGCATGCAGCAGCAGGCGGCGTACGGAGTTTCGCGCGCACGCGGACCGAGCGACACTTGGTCTCTCTCTCTCTCTACTCGGCCTGTCCTCGCGTCGCGGCGACCCAGATAGCTCGGGGAAAAAGTAGGCTCGGCACTCGAGGTTTTTGTTAAAAAAAAAAGAGATAAAAAAAAAGGAACCCGCTCCCGCTTAGAAGCCAGCGCTCCGCGCGGCGCGCGGAAAACTTTCATTAAAAGCCTCTCTCTCTCTCTCTCTCTGTCTCTCCTACCTGGACGTCCTCGCGGTCCTCCCCTCCTCCATCGGGCCCGAGGACGAGCCGCGACTATGAATGGGATTGTTTGCGCGCGCGCGTACACTCGCGCCTGGACGCGCGCCGGCCGACTAATCGCGCGGCATACCTCCTCCGGCTCTCCGCCGCGAGAGGAGAGCGCGAGCGTGGGATTTCGAGCGTTTTTCTCGGGGCCGAGCGGCCAGAGAGAGAGAGAGAGCGATTAGAATTTCGGAATTCCTGGAGGCGCTTTCGAAGACGGCCGGAGAGGCACGAATTTTTATTGGTCTCTCGACTCTCCTTACAATGCGGGAATTGTCTTGAGACCGAGGCTTCTTCGGAGCGATACTCCACGGAACTTTCGTTTATTTCGATGGTTTTTTTATTTTGTTCATTGCCGCGTTTGTTCGGTCGGGTTGCGAGTCGACTCGTTGCACCGAGCATTTTGAACCTCTTCTGATTCATTTTTGGCAAATCCGACGTAACAGGGCTCGAATCTCCGAGCCTCGCTTCCCCGCGCAAATCTGGAACGACTCTCGATCGACGGAAAGTCTTGCCGCGATTTCCCTCGGTCCGCGCGGCGTTTTCATGAATGAGAAGGCAGCGGCGACGGCGGCGGAGCGACAAGACCGATAAGGAAAAACAGGAAAGAATAAACACGATAACGCGCCGGGAGGCAGAAAAAAAGAGAGAGAGAAGCCGGACGAATCGATCGAAAGAGAGAGAAAGAGAGAGAGAGAGAGACAGCACTTTTGAATGAATCGAGCGGCCGGCCGACGGAAGCGTTTATTTACAGTAGATTCCGTCGACATTACATTATCGTGCCCCGAGAGTTTTATCGGACGAAGTTTCAGTTGGCCGCCTCGCACACACGTCCACCGCGGGGGGATATCAGTCGCTGACCCAGTGCGTATAAGTACGCGCAAAAGCCGCGATACCTCGAGCGCGCGCATCCCCCCGCGCTTTTTCCAAAAGTTATCGGGTGCTTAATCATCGAGTGCGTACACTTGCGACGGGGTTTCGCGCCGTATTTCGAGGAGGCTGCACGGGGAAGGGTGTCCGGGGTCCGGAGAACGCGGAGCGAAGCGGTGGTTGGGAGGGTAATCGATCGGGCTGGAGTTTTTTTAATTAATAGGAGGATTTATTTGATTCAGTTGAGCATTTATTGTTGCTGAATAAATGTTTGCCGAGCGACTAATTGATCGAAATCAATTACTGCTTATTTGACCCGAGTAAATAGCATGATGTAAACTCGGTTATTTGACGAGCTTTTGTAATATAAAATAAATCCGTAATGATACTTTAAAGCGAACGAAATTGGACTGTCGCGCAAAGAGTTTCGAATAAAATGCTAAATTATATATATATATATATATCATTGATTATAAATTTTGTGAATGGACGTATATTATGACGAAGCTGATCTGAAATGCAAAGCGAACGATGTGCGTCCAAGTCAAAGTAGGATACTTATCTGCGCGAATTAAGCGAAATGTATATAAGAAACGCGTGAACTCTGACATCATTTGTGCATTTCTGAACGGATCGCTCGGCATGAATGTTTAATATTTTTTTTTTTTTATTATACGACGAGAAGAATTTTTCTCACTAACTGGGGTGGGGCGCCGCCGGTGATCATTATACATACTTACTTTACTCGGCGGAATGTGCAAAGACGCGTGGAATTAGACTCTTCATACGTCATAAGTCATGCGTCAGAATAATTCTGAGAAATAAGTTTCACTCGTCATTCTTGAAATTTAATGTTCTAATTCAGCTCTATTTTAGGTATCAAGTTTTAATTGTTTCCATTAAGCATCGAGATTAGAGGAGGTATAAATATTTTACGCTCTCCTATCAAGAGGAGAGAGAGAGGGAGACTCTCGCAATTTCTAGAAATAGAATTTTCGAGCAGCAATTCGAATTGGCAAACTGGGTTGAAAGTTCGAAGAGTCGGTAATGAAATTCTGTCGTCGGGAGAAATTCCTGATGAAAAACCATCGCCGGTCGAAATTAAAATCGCGATACAAGGGACACTTTATACGCCCGTCGAAACGAGCGGTAATGAAAGCAAAAGAAGAGAACATTGCACGAACTAAGTGCATTCCACGTGGCGGTGATAATTAACATCCTTGAACCTGTCTCCTCCCCCTTCTTTTCCCTTTTCCTTTATTTCTCTCTTCAGCGCGATCCGATCCGCTCAAAGGACATTTGAATGAATAATGCAGTCGATACCTTTTATCAGAAATGTGGTTTTGAAAAAAAGTTATTGTCTTTTAATAAGAATGAAAATGAACCGTAACGAAGTCCCTTTGTTTCCGCTTTAGAGGCTTTTTTAATTTCACTGAAAGGCGATGTACTGAATTCCTTATGATTAAGACAAAAATTTCAGTTTTACGTCGCGCGTCGATGAAAATTTCGCTTATTAAAAGTCAGTTTCGCCAAATCGTAAATAAGAATTACCAGAAATCATTCCCGAGAGCCTTATCAAAATGTAGACCGTCCACCCATAACCTAAAAATTTATAGAACATCGCCGGAGCAAAGCTCCGAGACATTAATAAATTCAATCGAAGCATAAAGGTTAGGAGCGAGGCAGTAAATACCGCGGGTCCTAGTAAACAAATTTTGTATTCAGAGGCCGGAGAGCAAAAAACGTCGGGCGCGCGGCTCGTCGGCTTTGCCCGATCCCGAAAAACCGTTTCTTATATACCTGCAACACAAAGGAATTTCTTTGAATGAACGTGTTTTATATAACCTTACGAAATTTTTCTACCTGGACCAAAGAGAGAGAGAGAGAGATAGACGGAGCGGAGGATCACAGACCAGACAGGTCACGATGGCCTTTTTCTTTTGATTTCGTTTTATCTATCCGGGACTCTTTATCCGGCGTCGATTGGAATACCTCGCGCGCTCGATAATATGCTAATTTCCGAGAGAAGCGGCTCGCTCCTCCAAGGCCACCGCTTAGACGCGAAATTTCGAGAGGGAAGAGAGAGAGAGAGACCCGGCTAGACTCCACGGAGCCATTAAACTTTTCTGACGCTTTGAGATTTAGCCGAACTCCGGGGATAAGAGACTCGCCGGAGCGGACGTTGAGAGTCCGATGATTGAGTGCATTCTCCGAGTGGATGTTTAGCTCACTTATTGTATACTTTCCGAACCGTAATTAAAAGCGGATTCTGTTTTGCATTGAGAATTTTCTTTGCCCGTGCAATTGATAAACGTTAATCGAACCTTTACGTCGTTTGAAACGAAAATCCAATATACCTCTTAACGAATTTTCGCCAACGGCCGTTATTATTATTCAGAAGCTCGGGAAAGAATTCGAATCCGAAAATCGACGGCGATCGAACGCTCGTACAAAGGTATATAAGCGCGTCCGCGGCGACTGCGGCGGCGTCCGAATTGTCTGGAACGTCGCGGCCAATTACCCCTTAGGCCTTAAACGACAGGACGTTCAATGACATCTCGGAGGCAGCCACGCGGAGCGCAAAGAATCTCGCCTGCCTTGCCGGCTGCCTTCTCTCTCTCTCTCTCTCTCTCTCTCTCTCTCTCCGTCGGCGACTCCGTCCGAGAAAACTCCTACGTCCGAGTATGTACCGAGAGATCGGCATCCGCGAGAGAGAGACTCGACTTCCGACGAGCTTTTTTCGGATCGATCGCTGCGGCCGACGAGGCCGCCGCGCTTTTTGCGCGCAATTAAGAGTATTTGCGGGGAACCGGCAAAAGCTCTCTCTCTCGCGGGTATAATGGACGAGGCGCGCGGAATGTGCCGCGGAGTTTTGAATTTCGACGAGTAGCTCTGCCGGAGTAGGAAGGCCAGATTTGGGATAAGCTGTGCTTTTCCAGTTTTATTACATCCGGCAACGAGCGATAAAAGCGTCCAAGGCTCTCTTCCCCGGCAGTTTTCTAAGCGCGGCGAGCCTCGAAAACTCGCGGTATCCGATCGGTGTTCGGCGAGTTTCAATGCCCGCGTAATGAGATTCAGCGACGACTGCGTATTACCGATTTGAAAAACGAGCCCGACAAACAGCGAGAAATCGGCGCTTTATACGCCTTCATCACGGATTTCGGTGGGTCGCGCGAGGCGGCAGGCATTTTTTTGAAAAATTCTCCGAGAGGAGAGAGAACCTGTTACGCGGAGCGATAGAAGACAGAGAGAGAGAGAGGCCCCGAAAAAAATCGCTTAATCGTCCCGCAGGTTTTTTAGCGTCTCTATAACTCGCGTTCCCGCGTCTCCTCTCTCTCTCTCTCTCTCTCTCTTCCTATCTCTCGGTGGCGACCGCGACGCGATTCTCGGAAATCCATTCACCTGCCACGCCTGCGCAAGAGAGCGAGAGGCCTCTGTGTGTAAGTATGCGCGCGCGCGCACACGCACCTGATGAATACCTAAGGAGCGATCTCGCGAAGATCCACCTGCGCGCGGCCGCCGCAGATTTTTCCCGGCGGCGATAAGGAATTTGGAGCGAGCGCTGCCTTTTATTTTTCTCCGGATTTCTCGAATTCCTTTTGGAAAATGCGCATTTCGGATGGAATTTAGGCACATTCGTTGAGCTGTTTGCTCGAGATATCGTATCTGCCGGTCGCCTATGGGTTTAACAGGTTTTCAATGCACAATTTTCGTTTACAATCGCATCGGGGGAACGGCTCTCCGAATCGATTCGAAAGTATGCATTTGTTCATGCTGCTCGGTTACGTGATTCCGAAAAATTGTTCGCCGTGAATGGCTGCTTTTTATGAATTCCATCTGTATAAAGTTTCACTCGAACGTTCGTACGGGCGAGCGGAATTTCCAAATATTTTCCGACGAACGATAGATCATTTTGCTCTTCATATTTTTTATAGAAACCGAACCATTCCGTATACAAGCTCTCAGAGTTAATACGCCGTGAAACTTTTTTAAATTTCGTTCGCAAAACTCGATCGAACCTCGGAAACTCGGCGTATTATAGCTCGCGCGTCTTTTCCCGTCACCCCTAAATGATTCATCCGCCAAGCTCGCGGTCAAAACGTGTTTTCCATTCATTTCTACTCCCCGCCGCTATACTACGAAACGTTTTCTCCAATGGGCGTATAGGCCACAGAGAGAGAAGAGAAACAAAACGACGCGTCGGAATGAATCGGCGAGCCTCGTCATCGGCATCTCACGGTCGTTAGTAGCGTATCGTGACGCGAACGAACGAGACGTCCATATTATAATATATACCATCATCTCGGACGAGCTGCTCGCCGCCTCGCGGCGCTGCTCCTTCACTTCGGCTTTCCGACTGCGCTCTTTTGCATTCCTCTTCGCGGGCCTCCTCCTTCTTCTGCTTTACTATCGGCGAACGCGACCGCGTAACCGCTCGTTTCTCGCAAAAACGTTTCGCTGGATTTTTCTTCACTCTTACATATACTTTTAACATTCGTTCACCTTTTCTGATTGTCAACAAAGAAATATTTAAAGGAAGGTTTAATTTATACAAAAATGTTTTCCGCATTAATCCAAAGCTCTCCAGTAGGCGAGACAGCAGGTCGCGAACGCAAAACCGCACGTTTCGGCGTCAGTTCCTCCGCTCCTACACCCGATAACGCTCCTCCCGATTGATCGGCCTCCTCTCTCGCATCACCTCCAGCGCCGGCCGAGCTCTTAAGCTTTCTTTTCTGATAAGCTCGGAGCAAGCGGCAATGGCCTAATTACAGGCGCGGGGGTTATATCCCCCTCGTTCGGGGCCCGTCCGATAAACGCGGGGCCCTCTTTTTTTCGCGCTCCTCCTCCTCTTCTCTCTCTTTCTCCCGTCGTCCTCTTCTGGCCCCCCGAGCTAATCACGAAAGCCTAAGTCGCCGAGGCTCCGGTGTGGAGATGCCGATATCAATTAGTCCGGGTGCAGGCGCGGTTCGATGGACTCGCCCCCTCCCCCCCCACCCCCCGATCGTTCGCCTCGGCTCGCCGCAGCTTTCGATTTGCGCGGAGTGTATTTTTAGGACGGATATTCAAATTTACGAGATGTTAAAAAGCTTTTAAGGAATTGGGAGATGATCTCGTTTCGGACGTTATTAAAATATATAAATGACGCTCTTATCGAACTGGGGATGGAGAGTATAGAAGTTTGATGTTAAATTGATAAATTCTATAGAAAAAAAAAGAACGCGCGTTTAAATGTCCTTCGTCCTCTTCGAGAACAATTAATGTCTCTCGCGCGGCTGAAATATTTTACAAGAGCTCAGGAAATTTTTCCCCTCTCGCCCCGTATAATCCATATGAATTAACGGCAATTAATAATCGGCCGCCGGGAAAGCAAAGCGCGAAGTGTCGGAGGGGAAGAGCCCTGGTCGAGAGAGATAAAAGATGCACGAGAGAAAAATAAAATGTAAAGAAAGGGAGAGGAATAGCCAGAGAAAACAGTTGAATAAAGGGATTTTCACTTGGTTTTATTGCTGTGTTTCAAAAAGATTTGTATAATAGAAAAATTTGCCTGTAAACTGTCGACTTCGCACCCCCTACATTCTCCAATCGAAAATCAGGCCGCGAAAAGTCCTCTGAAATTTCGAATTTCCCGGACGGGCCGCGCAGCCGGCAATCGCGCCGAGAGAACTCCGCGAATAATTTCCGGGCTTCCGCTCGCGGCGCGCGTCCGATTGGCTGTGCTCCCCGCGGCCCGCCGGCGCTCTTCACCCTCCGGGCATAATGCGGCTGCTGCCGCTGCCGCTGCCTTGCCCTGCGCAAGCCCTTTTCTTAATCGATACTGTTTTCTCCGAAGGCGATTGCGCAGCCAGGCCTCGGCCATTTTGACGATCTCTCGAGCGATGCCAAGATGCTTTTTTCGGTGGGGGAGACGTTCGGGGAGTCGGGCTGGACTCGGGATTGAAGCTCGGGTGGCTTTTGGGTTAAGAAGCATCGGAGCTTTTGCTTGCGCGAGGTACTTTTACGAGTTCATTAATTTATCGTGGTTGAGTATCAGAAAATGTTTCAAACTCTATGTCAACTCTTCCGCATTATTCCGCAATAATTCTTCCGCAATAATTCAAGCCGACAGATTTACGTCCACGATGCCGAGGTCAATCCACTTATTTTGACGTTTAAGTAAGAGTTCCATAAATTATTAAAAGCGCAGGAGCGACGACGCATATATATATGCACAAGCTCTCGGGTCTACCGGGGGTTATTAATTCGTCGGCGTGGGACCTTGAACTCGACTCCTCCCCCGACGAAGGTTTTATTATACCGAAGGCGCAAATTTTTTCAGAATCCACATACCGCGCGTCATTGTCGCTCAAAATTAAGCGGGCCTCGAAATTACTTAACCGTCGAACGATCGCTCGTTCGTAGAGCGCAGGAAATACGTCTTTTGTATGTATAAAAAATTATCTGTTTCCCCAAAAAGTAGACTATAAATTCAACTGAAAAAAAAAAACAAATAAATAATCTGCCTGTATCACGTTCCTTTCAGAAAAAAAAAGAAAAAAAAAACGAAAACCAAACATTTCCTTATTTATCAAGTTATCAAGAGAGCTTAGCTCGGACGGAAAGCCGAAAAGGACTCGGTCGCGGGGAGGGGAGAGAGAGCCCCGGCGTCCTTTTTCCAGAAGATTCGAGGCGGTGGCGGTCTTCGCTTCTCACGTTTTCTCTATTTATCTCGGGGCATTCATCTCTCTCTCTCTCTCTCTCTCTCTGTCGGTCGGGCGCTCGCTTTTCCTCGAGAGAGCGGCTACTCGATTATGGGAAACGTCGGGAGCAGCGCCTATCTCGCGCGGGGGGGCCCCGGCGCTCTCCTCTGTTGTCGCGGTCAAGACGGAACCTTTTTCCTCCTCTCCCCCCCACCGGAGGATTTTCCCTGCCCGATTAGACGCTTCCTTTTTCGGGGCTTGATCGATTCGTTCGATTATATAAGCGGCCTGTTTCTTTTTTTATTTATATTCGCCGGGGCGCGATGCGTTTGTGGCTCGAATTCTTTTGGGGGACGAGTCGCTGGGAAATTTATCGGCGGGGTTTAGGTTAAACTTGCGATAAGTTTGCGATTGATCAAAGCGGAAGAAGTTATTTACTTACGGAATCGAGAAAATTTGGCCCTGGGGAGGATGGTGTTTTCGTAAACTTACCTGAAACAAATGAAAATTATGATTATAAATTTATTGCCTAACGATTGATAACTTGTAATTAATTTTGTTTAAGGTTAATATACATATTTCGCAGAGTCTGAAAAAATGCTCCATCCTTTTCCCCGAAATTCCTGAAAGGAAACGGTATCGATTTCCGACAAATTCCAGGTCGAAGAGCGGTGGGCGCGAGAAAAAGGAAAAGCGGGGGAAGGGAAGCGGCGCGCACCGAGAACGGTCAATTACCATGTGAAAGCGAATTTCCTGTCCCGTTTAAACGGCGCATTAAAGCAGGTGAATGAGGCTCCATTCATCGGGAGCGTTGACTACGAGCGCCGCGCACAGAAAAAAAAAAGGAGAGCGCCGCGCGGGGCTTCTGTCGTGGAAACAGAGCCACACACACTGCACGAGTAATAAGACGCCCGTAAATTTTTCTCTCCTTCGGGACTCCCTCTCCCCCCCACCGCCGCCGCCGCCAACTTTTCCCAGCGATCATCGCCCCCGGGCACAATCGTCGTTTTCCATCTCCGTCCCGCCTGGCTTTCTCAATGGCGAGGCTCGAGTGTTGATCTTCATGAATGAACTCGAGATTTTTTCGAGCTGTCGAATGCTCGCTCTGACTTCTGATGAGTGCTGTGCCCCGTGAGAAAAAGGATATGTACTTGCCGGGCTCTCTCAGGCTGGATATAGTTATTTAATTGGTGCACTAATTTTTTTTTGTAGTAACGGAAGGTACTTGAAAACAAATATTCCAATGATTTTTGGTTTCAAATTATATTTAAAATTGTAGAGTGCAAAGGTTACACATCCGCACTCGGCAAGTATTGTCGAAGACAACGGGATTTTTCGACTAAAACAATCGAATCTAACTTCAAAATGGGAGCCGAGTGAATTAAGTATGAGGAATCGACAATGACTTCCCAAGAATTGAAGTCGCGGCGTCGTCGGCTTTTACCATAAATTTCGTCTCTCTCTCGCCTTTCGGCTCTCGTCTCCGCTCTTCTCTTCCTGTTTATCCCCTCCCCCCCTCCCGGCGTCTACCATCGTCACGACTCTCCTCGGGACTTTTCCCAGGAGCTCCGGAGGAGTGCATTTTCCCGAAGCCGGGACCCACGCACACACCCCGGTGCTTCTCGGAATCAAGGATTCGAGACAGTCTCGCCCTCCTCTCAAGGATCCTTTCCAGAAGCGCGGCGGCGGCTTTTTTTCGTTTTCCGTTTTTACGAAAGTGCATTCGGTTTTTCGACGACGACGACGACGACGAGATAATATCCGCCGAGAGAGTAATTGACCCGATTTCTACGAAACGGCTCGTTAGCTCGGCCGTTTACGTAAATTTTCGTGCGTCACGCGGATTATGCTTCGTTAACGGTGTGACTATTCAAATTTTCTCTGTCGGACGATGCGCATTTCCCGTATTTTTCGACCTTCTTTCCCAAAAAAGCTTTTCCTCGAACGAGCCGCTTTTCATCCCCTTTTGTCCCGAAAATAAACGGATCATATTTTACGTCCTTTTACTCAAAAACCGGCAAAAAAACTATACATCCCCCGCGACGCTCGGTAAGCAAGCCGTTGTTTATTTAGCCGACGAGCTCGCCGAGAGAGAGAGAGAAAAAACGTCTGCGAGAGAGCGTCGTGAAGCATTAATTCCACCGGCGGGGCCTGCCGTTCGGCGAAATTTCTTAGTCAAATTACACTTTTACAGCTCGGCGCGGTCACGACATCGCTCGCGCCTTCAATCTACATTCCATCCCGGTCCCACGCATCCCACGGAATTGTATATTAATCGATTCGAGGAACACCGCTCGCTCGCTCGCCCGATAGAAAAAGTAATTTCGCCCCCACCTTTCGAAAAATCGGCCGGCCCGCAAGGAGCACCGCGGCGACAAAAGGCTTCTCTCGGGGGCCGAAAAAAAAACGAGAGAGAGAGAGAGCCGCGGCACATAAAGGGAGGCTGTTTTGAGCGTTAATGCCGAGTTGGAAAATTGGCCGGGACTCGGTTCCCAGCGGTTCCGAATTGAAATCGAAGTTTTGCAAGTCGCAGAGTCCTTTCAAACGAGGCGCCGCGCGGTTGCTCCGATTCGCGCCGTGAGAATTCCAGGGTGACGTCGCCGCGGCTATAAGAGGATAAAATCTCTCTCTCTCTCGGCGCGCTTTTTCTTTCGAGCGCCCTTCCTCATTCCCACGACCGTCTACCCTCGGTGCGGGGGTGTCGCTGTGCCGGAGGAGCGCTGCTGATATAAATTTCGGTACAATTGGGTAATTCAAGTGGATCTTTTTCGGGGGTTTGCCCTCTCTTTTCGAGCGCACCTTACAAGCTTTAAATTGATCGAGATGTTGTTCGAAGTAACGCTGATTATGTGGTGACAATAAGAGGCTATTTGGAAGGGGAGCAGAAGTTGGAAACATTTGCGAATTCTCAAAAAGTATTAAAAAAAAAAAGCAATACGGCGCTTAATATCGCACCATAATTTGTGCGGAACTCCAAAAATTTTTCTGCTTCATGTATAAAATAGTCAAACGAAACGTGATAAGAATTATACATTCACCGCATACCTACGCGTTTTCGCGAACGGAAACGCCCCGAAATTGTAAGAAAATAAGGAGGAAACGGAAGAATAAGCAAATCCCTAATGAAACCGGGGCGAGGAAATAAAAGCTATTCACAGTTGAACGTAAATAAAGACAACGAGGACTCTCGTCTACCTAAAGAGCTTAAAATTAATCCGTTAATAGGCACTTCTCAGCCGAGGAGAAAAAAAAACCTCCTCTCCCGCTTTCTCTCCCTGCTTTTCGTCCCTCCCGACGTGCGGATCATCGCGATCCCCGTAATTTCGGTGCTCGCCGAGGACAGGATTTCGTTTGCTTTATTGTTCGATCGAGACACTCAGTATTTATCTTTACTACTTGCCTTGTAAGTATAAGTATATTTAAATTTTAATATCGAAACTGTATTTAGAAGGAGATAATCAAATTAGCCTATCACTAGCGATTTGGCTTTTATTAAATTTTTGAAACTAGGTGGCGCTGCTAATCGTATCGAAGAAAGATTGCGGTCTCAAACTGACCTTAATTGTTTCTGCAAAATTATATATTACCAGATATCTTTTGACATATTTTGAATAAAGTTTGCCATAAAGATTCGTAACGAACCGTAAAAGCAATACAGTTTTCCGCAAAGTCGAACGAAAGAGGGCGCTCATTTGCAGCTCCGAGTTAAGACAATACAGTTGCCCGTTTAACACCCCTTCAGAAACACTTAACAGTTGTAACGACGTAGGAGGGCAGCCCCCTTTATACCCCGGCTATTTTTGTCCAAGAAAAAGTCTTTAGGAAAGGTACACACACACACACACATACACGCACGCACAGCATCTCGAAAAGAAGGGAGCGGAAGAGAGGAGAAGGAACACCGTCTAGCGTCCAATCGTCGACGAAGGAAGGGAACAGCGAGAGAGAAAGAGAGAGAGAGACGGACGCGTGTCGGTGTGCCTAAATACCCAACTCCTCGTGCTAAGTGGCTCATTCCGAGAAAGGAGCTGCCTTCTTTCGAAATCCGTCGGCGGCGCCGTTTTCTCTTTCTCCTTCGCTCTCGCGACCGCAAATGAGCGCAAGAGAGCGAGGAAGATCGGCGGCGGCGGCGGCGGCGGCGGTGGTGCGCCAAAACGGAGCGCGCGGCGAGGCTCGGCGCGGCGGCCGGTCCGAAAAAAATTTACGAAAACGATGCAAGGTCGTATTTCATAGGTGCTCTTCCCCCCCTCTTCTATTACTCCTCTCGGCCTCGAGAGCATCGGCATTTCACTCGCTCTTTTGGCTTCTGTCGCGCGATCGGATTCTCGGTATCGAGACAATGGAGGCGCCCCCCTCCGTTTACGAATCTTTCGCCTCCTTACTCGCCGCTTACTTCCACTCCCGCTTTTTTTTGAGCTTCGATCCGGTTATGACGCCTCTTGTTTTTTGTTTTTTATTTAAGAAAATCGTTTCCGGAATACTCGATGGGTGAGATACTGCCGATCTGCTTGAGATACTTTTAAGAGGAGGCGTGAACGCTTAATTGCTGGGTCATTAGGTTATTATCGTCAGGTATGAGAGCTTGCTTTGTATACTGAATTATTTTAGAGCTGACTTAGTGGTTTTTAGGGGGGAAACTGGGAGTTCGATCATTGGTTCAATCACAATCATTGGTCCAGAGTGCCATAAATTTAATATCAGGTTGTTCGCGTTTAAAAGTTGGCGCGTAAAATTTTGAAAGCTTTAACTATTTCTAAATGTAAGCTGGTTGCTGAAACTTTATAGTGCCGAAAGCAAAATACAGATAAAAGTATAAATAAAAGCAAAAGCGATTAATTTAAGTCCCAGGAGAAGTAACCCTTAAAAGGGTCGAAAATGTTTGATATTTGAAGTTTTCTGTGAAGCTCAGCTTCCAGCTAAGTTAAAATGGCCAAAGTTCCAAACATCGGAAAACATCGTAAAAATTTATTTTCCCCGTAATACTTGACCTGGCCGAATTCGTCGAACCATCGATCGGCTCCCGATTCTCTGACATCCTGTCATGTATCAACGAGGGAAGATCTTCTATCGCGGGACGCGTTTTTCGAGCTTTTGTCAATTAGGGACTTCCGTTGACTTCTCAGGAATTTCTCGGCGTTCAATTCGAATGTTTGACCTTTGGATGAGCGGTACCGAGAACTCTGCTGGCTGTTTGGAGGAAGAATCAGAGGGATCGGGCTGAAGGGCGGCGCCTTTTAAAAAGAAGCGTGAAAGTCCACGCCGCGGAGGAGCCCTTTCTTGGGCTTTCTACTTGTAGTTTTGGAAAATTAATTGTTTCCGGCTTAGCTTTTTCTAATATTTTCCGTTCAAAGGAGTTGTGGCGTAAGGATTCTGAGTACGAGAGGCTTTACCTGAAAATTTCCCAAGTTTTCAGTACCTGGAATATGTACAATTTGGATCGTAGAATATCGAAGAGGTATAGAATATAAAAGATTTGTAATTCTAGAGTGTATTTCTTGTCAATTTCAAGAAAAGGTTGTTACGCTAATTCATCAAACCTTAATCACTTCCTGACTGACTGTAATAATAATCCTTTTACGCAACTTTTATCCATACAGAAAATTATAAGGATCGATCTTCAATCGCAATAACGTTCACTCATATGTACCTTTCGTACAGCTTCTACAAAATGAAGCTCCGGTCCCACCTATCGGTCCCATCGCGAAACGAATCTTCCCGCTCGCCATACCTGATCCAGCTGGGGGCCAGCTCGTGTTGACTCCGGCTGGGGGCAGGTTCGCCGAGTCATTCACAGAAAGGCCTCCGCTCTCCGGAATTCAGTCACGCGAACTTCGGGGGTGCCGAGAGAGAGAGGGAGCGAGAGAAGAAGCGCTCGGCGCGCGCAAACTCCGGCGCCAGTGTCGGGCCGCCGAGAGCGCGACGGACAGAATCGTGCCGCGGGCGATCGAGTAGCGTATAATCTAGTCCGGGGCCTTAAATTTGCGTTAATGACGCGCGCGCGAAAACGAGAAATTTCATTTGTTCGCCGACACGGCCGGGGCAGCTCTCCCCCTCTTTCTCTCTCTCTCTCTCTCTCACCTCTTCTTTTTCGCGGGTATTAATGACACTGATTGCGAGCGCGAGAGAGCCGGCCATGATTGCCGTATGGGTTTTGTTGAGAAGGAGAGAGACAACCTGTTTATTAAGGAAGACATGATAAACCCAACGGATCTCCGATCGGTGTTCACTTTGAATTATACGCTCTGAAAAAATGTATATGATAGATATCTCGGCGTGCAATTTGCGCGCGCGCGCTCGCGCAACTATATATATACTTTCGGTGCCTTTTATCAGGTGAAATTTTATGGTAAATTGTGATGGCCCCTCTTCTTTTTTTTTTGTCCCGTTGCATTCCTTCCAGTTTCGTACAAACGTAGCCACACAGTTCGCTAATTGACAAAACGGCGCGCGTCCTTTCGAAGAAAATACGAGAGTGATTAATTTACGATAATCTCCCGACTGCGCCGCACAGTCTCGTAATTGGCGAAAAGGAGGTGGGGGGGGAGGGAATTATTTACAAAAAAGGTTAATTAAAAAAAGTTCTAGCCGAAAATCGCTAAAGAATCCAACCGATCGTCCGGCGGGGTTCAACGGCCCCCGCTAAATTGAAAAATACTACCGACAGATGCAATAAAAAACGCTGGAATAAATAAAAATCCGGCGGCAAATTAGTTTCTCGGGAGTATAAGCTCGGGAGCAGAAGCCCCGGCAGATATAAGCATCGTCGTGTGTCGCGCGGATCCCTCTCGCGTGCGCGCGCAGTCAATAAACTCGATTAATTTATGCGAGAAGAAAAAGGAAGGATATACACGCACACACGTATGTATATATATATATATACATATCGGGGAGCATCGACGTCGCCGTCGTCGGCGCGGCGACCGTCAAGGAGGAAAGGGAGCAAAGTATGCAAAAAGTCCCAGTGGACCAATCTCCTCCGGCCCTCTCTTTTCCTCCCGCCTCCTTATAATACCTTTCCGATCTGCCTCCGCGTCCGTGTGTTGTGCGCGCCGCTCGCCGCGTGGCTTTCGCCTGTGTGTGTGTGCGTGCACGCACATCTACGCGCGTAAGCGAAGAGAGAGAGAGAGGTTCAGGGTGGTTCTCACCCTCTCGTTCCCGCTCGGAGGCTGTGTCGGTGGCCCGATTCTCGGAAGGACCTCATTTGTTGCTCGCTGCTATATATCTTTGGGTCCACTCTCCTCTCTCTCTCTCTCCCTCTCTCTCTCCTTGGCGTGTTGTTATTGCCCGCGCTCTCGGAGGAGCCTGCATACTTCTCTCGCCGCGCGGGAGAGACGCTACTCTCGGCTCCCCGGCGCATGTGTGTGTGCGTGGGTTCGCGAGGCTGTCTGCGTTTTTTTTCCTTTTTTTTCCTTTTTGTTCACGTACGTAGTAAGGAGCGGAGATGAATGAGGAGGAGAGAGGGGGAAAGGAACGCGGCCTGTTTTTCGAAGGCGCTTTCGGCGCTTGTAGTTAGAGGGTGGACGAGAGAGACGAGGAGGAGGAGAGAGAGCGGCCGAGTAAATAAGGGTGAGATAATTGCGAGCGCGAGTGTCGGATAATGCTCTGGAAAGACACGCGACGCGGCTCCAGTTTTAAGTGGGTCGCCGCCGCTGCACTTCCACCTTGCGCTTTGCTCCCGCTTATTTATATATATATATGTACATATATATGGCGCCGAGGCGCCCACGGCCTCGTTAACAATTGCCTATTTGTTTACCGGCCGCCCACGAGCCCACAGCACTTTTCTTCGGTTAACTGCGGGAAAATCTCTGCCGGGCGGGGGGAGGGATAAAAAAAAACCTGAAATCAAGCAGGAAACCGTAGGCGAGTCAACTGTAATATCGAGAGGTCGGCTTATGAATATTACGGCCCGAGACACAATGTAATCGCGTGCAATCTTTATCCGCACGTCAATTACAATATTATTAATTGTCAATACGCCGGGTTGAGTAACGCCTGGGATAAAGACTCTCTTGCAACACCTCGGCCAATCTGCCTCGAAATATTATCGAATCTAATCGGGAAATGAAATTCCGCGACCGCCGCGAATAAATAACTCGGCGAGTTCTCGACGCGCGCCAAGTTTCGGATTAGTCCTATATTCGCCGTTCATTCACCGCCGTCGGGGTTCGGCGAGGCTCCCGCCCTCTTCGCCCTCGCGCCGATTGGAAAAAAGGGCAAAAAGCCCGGGGGAAGGGGTGGGGGGGCTGGCTGGCGCAAAAACTCTGCGCGAAAACGAGGAACCGGCGAGCGAGGAGGACAAAAACCTCCTTCAAGAAAGAGAGAGAGAGAGAAACGCGAGCACGGAGAGATAAAGCAGCGAAGGACCGTAGGTGTATACGCTCGCGCATTTCTACGTACGGTGTGCTCTCTCGCATCTTTGTGCGACGGCTGTGTTGCTGCTCGCCGCCGGTTGTAGGTGTGTGCGCGCGCGCGAGTCCGTGTGAGGGAACGCGTCGCGCCTTCACGGATATTTTATGTGCGTGAAACGCGTGGGACACCATATATCGCGCGAGCCGCCGCCGCCGGAGAGAGAGAGAGAGAGAGAGAGAGAGAGAGAAAAAGGAGTCAAGCCGGTCGCCGCCGCCGTCGTGCTGCGCGGACTCTTTGAATTTCTGAAATTCGAGGCGTGAGAATATCCGCGCGCCACCGATAAAAGCGGGGCCGAGTCGCCGGGTGATAAAAAAAAAAAAAAAAAGGAGAAGAAAAAAAAATGCGCCGCCGATCGATTGACGTCCAAAGGCTGCGCTCTCTGACCCCCAACCTGTATAATTAATAATATACGAATCTTTGGTCTCCGCCTCGGCCGCTGGGAGAGGTTTCTGGTTCCGAAATTTGAGCGACGGCGGCTCCGAGGATAGATTAGAAAGTCCTTGCCGACAGGAGAGCCGCGCGTCGTGACCTTCCTCAATTTTGCAAAAATTTCGGCGAGACGCGAGACGGCCGTCTCCGTGTGAGTGTGTGTCCGTGAAGGACGAGTCGGTGTGTGCGTTTGACGTCTGGCGAAATTCGGCGATCGTCGACTCCTCGGCCGCGCGCATAAATGCTCGACGAAAATACCGGTATGACGTACGCCGCCCGGAGGAGCGAGTTTCGTCAATGAATCCTAACTGTTTTTTCGCGCATGATTTGCCGATTAACTCGAGGCGGCTCCGAGTGCTTTACGATGACGCTTAATTGGCGGGCTTCGATTTTTCGCTCGCGCGCCGACTTCGATGAATGGCTGCTTTGGCAATTTTTTGAGACGTCCAGCGAACGTACAAGCTAGAAAGAATAAAATGTACGCGCGATAGAAAGATCCTACTTTCGAATGAGTATTTGCGAAAAATACCAAGGAGAGAGAGAGCGATGCATAAAGCGCGGTGCGCGCGACGAACTGATTGAGAAAGGCCCCGCGCGGCGCGACGCTCCGGAGGGCGATGAGAGAGGCGAGAGAAGAGAAGCTCTCCTCTCCTCCGACACACACGAAGAGGCAAAAGGAACGAGAGGACCGAGAATCGGCGGCGGCGGCGTCGGCGAAGTCGGCGCGAGAAGGAGGCAGAGAGCCGCCGAGGAGCGGAGACCGAGAGATGCAAGGCCGGGGAGTTGTGCGCAATTCAGAGAACTGGGAGCAGCGAGGTAAACAAAATATTTCTGCTCGTCGGTGTTCCTGGGAGCGCGTGTGAGTGAGAGCGGCGGCGTCGAACCTATATCCCTATATCCCTATCCCTCGTGGTGCAGCAGCTCCCTCTCTTTCCAGCTCCTGCGCATAATCTGCTCCGTGGGCCTCGCGAGAGGGACAGAGAAAGAGAGAGAGAGAGAGAAGAGAAGAAGAAGGGGAGAAGCACAGGGGAGGGGGAAGGCCTTTGGTGGCGCCGTTCCTCGGAGTAGGGGCTTTATCCTACGAGAGCGAGAGGTAAAGGGCCTCGGGATGGGACCGTTTTTGAGGGTGGAGGGGCGGAGAAGCGCGAGAGGAGAGTGTTATGCGCTTAGCGGCCGATACGTCCAAGAGAAAGAACGAGCTGCAGGTCATGGTATGCGCCGTAATTCCGAATGGATAAGCGGGATACGCGAGAGTATTTGCTTATTTTATGGGAACGGCTGTAAGAAAGCATATAAGAGATGAATTTAGAGAAAATGGGGTAAAAAAGGAAAGCAGTAGACGGAACATTGAAAAGAATTCATTACGAAGAATTCCGTACTTTGAGTAGAAACTAAGATGAGTTATTATTTGAAGTTGTGGCCTAGTAAACGTGCCGTTACAGGGTTGCAGGGAAAAAAACTTGAAGAACTGGGTCACAAAATAAACTCGCGCGTCCGCGGAGGAAATGAAGCTTCGCCGGGGGAAAGTGAGAGGAAGTTACCGTTAAAGAAAAGGAAGCTCGCAAAGGAGACGCCGAAAGACGAAAAGCCTAAGCAAAGCGGTGCGGAGGATGAAGAAATTCCGCGTGAAAGGCCGAGAGGAACAGACGAGGAGAGAAGGAGAAACGCATATCGAAAAAGAGAGGGCAAGAGAGTCCGAGGAAGCCGAGAGAGAAAGAGAGAGCCAATGACCAAGCAAGGTGTGTCTGTTGGTAGCGCCAACGCAGTGCACTACTCCTTCGAAAAAAGATGTAGGTTTTTCTCCGGTTAGTTCCACTCCTTGACCACGACCCGATCCTCCGGATAGGATTCTGGTGCGCTGCATCTCGGAACGATTGCGAGGTCGAAGAAACTTTTTTCATTTCGTTTCCACAAACTACAATAACTAGATCGAGTCGACTATCGAGTGCTTAATGTAAATTTTCCTATCGTACAGTCGGTATTATATCGTCGGAGAATATTTCCATGATCGGCGAATGCGGGCGTCTCGACGATGAGCGAACTATTGGAACGAGAGGCCAGTACCACAGTGAGCAAACGGACGCCACGGCAAAGTAACGTCGAACTATGCAGCAAGAGCATCAGGAACCAAACCGCGTCCTCCTCCTTCTCCGCGCCACCTCCACTTCTTCTTCCCTACTCTTCCTTCAAATTCCTCAGCAGGTTCCACGCTCACCCGTGGAACGCGAGAGAGAGAGAGAGAGGAACTTACCGACTCTCTCGCTCGCTCATCCCAGCTTTTATCGCGCGCGCGTCTTTCTTCTTCGCTCTGTTTCAAGCCTCGATTCACTATTTACCATGTACGTTGCGGAAGAAGGTAAGTACGAGAGAGAGAGAGAGAGAGAGAGAGGGAGACTGCTCTCTCGGTAGCGAGCGAAGAATTCGACCTCGCAAGCCGGCGCGGTGGGTGATGTCTCCTCTCTTTTTCCCTCTCGCTCCGATCTCCGACTGTTTCTTTCTTTCTACCTACCTGGAACAACGGATACGACACGAGCTCTTGGCACGTGAGAGAATGTCGTCAACGCGAGTTCTCTGCCGGTGATTTTCAAGTCGCCGGGAGTGAGAGAGAGAGAGAGGAGGAGATGGAGTTCCATGAGCTGGAAGGTGGAGATTGTAAACACGAGTAAAAAGGCGATAAGAGGCATAAGCGGCTGCTGACGATGATGGCAGAATCTTTTGCAATTGGATATTCTTTTTAATTTCGTTCTTGTAATAAAATCGATTAAAATAAGCTGCGACGCTAGTATTAATCATATTGTCATGGGAAATGTAGCTGTAAAAATCAAAGTATGAATGTCGTTTAGTTGACAGTTAATACATATTGACTTTATTAAATGCAAGAAAAATTATTCCTTGACGAGTCGCAAAAGCTTTACTAACAGAAACATTTAATTTCTATCAGATTATCAGAAAATGTACCGTTTACACTGGCATCGGTAAACAATCAATTCGCACCAAAGTAACAATATCAAAAGCTTACTAAAGCCCAACGACCATACTGCGATTGCGCGCTATCAATTCCGCGTTACAACGTCGAATACCGGTACGTCCCGCACGCCGCAGTCATCCGACGACACAGTCGAAACAGGCAGCGAATGCGAAACAGCCACTGTACCCGGGCGTTCTCGGGTTTTGCGGTATCTCGACCACGTGCCGAGGACTCGCGTCCCTCTCCCTCGGATCGTCGTGTAACGTGTGCATCGCCCGGCGACGAGTAACCCGAGCACGGAGAGGCACACCGGATCGCACACCCGAGATAAGGAAGAGGTCCAAGTCCTCGGGGGAATCGCGAGGAAATTCTGGAAATTGATTTGTCCGGGCCGATCTCTGCGTCGCCATTCACGGCTCCCTTCTCGCGGAATCGGTGGTGCAAATCAACTTGGGCGTCTTGGGTGCTGACCTCGGTTTCTGTTGAGGTTGACGTGATTTGCGTGCTTTAAGTGGCAATCATTTGGGGATTAGTGATTAAAGCGTGCATTTTTATTTTCATAAAAAAGAAGTGCCGAACATAAACACATAAACATCGCGAATGTTGATATTTGTAAGGAAAATATTTAATTTAATAGATTTTATACTTACAAAAAGTTTAACTTAACACATTCAAGAGTCAATGTAAGAGTATCTCTCGGAGTAAGTAAGCGAAAGAGGGACACTCGCAAACTCATTAAAGAACGTATTCATTAACAAACTATTCACCGTGCAAGTATCCGATTCAGCAGGGAGAGCCGTCAGAAAAGACGGGGGGTGGGATTCGCGTGCCGACGCGGAGTTAGGTGCACGTAACGCGGTGCAGTGCAAAGAAAGTGATGAGAGAGGAGAGAGTTTTCTCTTCCCACCGGTGTGCACTCGCGCCTCCCACACGCAGCGCAGGTCGAATCGAGACGGCGTGCAGATATATTGGCATCGCGAGAGAGCGAGAGAAGCGGAGAGAAGCCTGCACACAAGGCTGCAGCGGCGTCTAACGGTGGCGCACAATGGTGGGGTGGGCGACTGCGTCCCTCCCACTCCTCGGCTCTCTCTCGCCGCCGTTGTCAATAAGCTACCGATATCCACGAGACGGGGGAGAATCGGAGCCGCACGCAAGTGGGTTCGAAGGTGTCGTCGGTAAAGACGTACCGGGGCGCGAGTCAATCGATGCCGAGATGAATAAATCGACGCGGAGTGGCCGCGCGGAGGAGTCGCATCGTGGGAACCGCGGAAAATACCTCCCGCATGCAACGTCTTTTCGCCTCTTTTGTGCATACGTATATACTCCCGCGAGGTAAGGATATGTGGGTTTCCCGCGGGGGTCTATGAGAAACTAAACGCATTTATTGTTCGATGCATCGTGCTCGCGTCGAAGTTTAAAATTTTAACGAATCGATGCAGTCGCTCGACCGAAAGCTTGTCGCCTGTCTCGATTTTTCACTGCGAGATATTAATTGGTGAGAGGCTTCCGGGCGAGTGACTTATTTTAATGGATTCCAAAGCGGCGGAGAATTGTTTATTACGCGTATTGCTTAGCCAACGAATTGGCCACGAGGATCAATTAAAAGTTTTACGTCGGAGCTTGCTGATATATACGTAGAAACTCGCTCGCGGAGGCATCGAGATCGAATTTGGGTTAGCGGAACGTTTGACGCTACTGTTCCGCAGTTATATTGTTGGCCGTTCCACATTTCACGCGCCGCTAATTTCACTTTAAATAACAGTGACGCAAACGCGTCTCTCCGCGGCGGTTTATCGTATTCGCCGTTCGCGCTAACCGTACATTTTACCGACGCGTCGAACATCTCGCGAGCGAGATGCCTCTCTCGGCTCTTCTCCCCAATAAAAGAGTTTACATCGCGGAGAATCGAGGCAGCCGATCATAACAGCCGCGGCGCGGAGTTTAAAAGTCACGGTTCGAGATGAGTTCGCTGCCTCCGTAACGAAGCGAAGATCCGTACAGTATACGTACGCATTCCAGGAGCGAGAGAGAGAGAGAGAGAGAAGTATCACGTGACTCGGCACTATAACTTCAAGACTACTCGCGCGCGTGCTTACGCACAAAGTTCTTCCTCCGTGCGCCACCTCTCGCATTATCGTGAAACTGTGTGCGTCCGTTCGTGCGTACACATCGTAAAACTCGTCTGCGTTTGCGCCAATTCTCGCGCGCGCGAGCGAGTGTGCGTGCGGCGCGCGAGTGTAGTACCTGTTTGTGTGCGCCGCCGCGAACGCTCACATTTCATCGCGGACCACACACGGACGGCCCGTAAAAGAAAGAAGGAGAGAGAGAGAGAGAGAGAGAGAGAGAGAAAGAGGCTGCCTTCTTATCCTTGTGTTCGTAACGACGCAGTTGAGCGCTTATATCGGTCTACGTTTGCCGGATCTGCGTCGTAGCTTTGGCGGAATCGCGGCTGTACCCGCGAGGCTAGGCTACTTTCTTTCGCGATCGATAATTTTCTTCTATACCCAATTAGAGCGAAATCAAAACGAGCTTTTGCGATTGCACTATTGATCGTTTACGGATCTATAACCTTACGTAAACTTGTTGCCGACTTAATAAAGTACACGCGCCGTTCGCGTGTCGCTTAACTTTTGTAAAACTATTTTAGAAAGGTGTACGATCGGAGTAAAATGTACAATGGAGCTGGTCGCGTTCGAAAATCTTCTAAGAAAAATTACATTTATTATACGAACCATATCAGCAGAATTTCTGGGACGAAAAGTTTGCAAACTTACCTGAAACAAAAAGAAAAATATTCATTATTTTGATGAAACGTGTATTACAATAAGTTACAAAAGTCATTGATCAAAAAATAATGTCCGACAAAATTTCCTGGCTTTATATTCGAAAAAAAAAAAAAAAAAAATAATTATTTATACACAGATTCAATTTGGGAAGGAAAAGAAACTGAGCGCAAGAAAATCAGGAAGAACCGAGTCACACAGAAAATCCCAAGGCAATCTATAAGAGCCAAGCACGGAAATCCTTCGGCCGCGAATCCCGGGGAATCCCGTTGAGGGGGTTTTCACGCGCCGCATCGGTCGATAAGAGCGGAACTTGAGAAAGAGCGAGTCGAAGAAACAGCGAGGAGAAGAGAGAGAGAAAGAGAGAGAGACGGAGAATAGCGGTCTAAAAACACTCGGTAGTAGTAGCAGTACTTGTTCGCTCTTGCTTGCGGAAAGGAGCGGCGAAGAAGGCGCGAGAAGAGAAAGAATGTAGAAAACGAGACCGGGACAGACGAGAATGAGAGAGAGAGGGAGAGAGAGAGAAACATGTGCGAGAAGGGACGGAGTTCGGAGCTAAAGAGAGAGAGAGAGAGATGAAAGAGGCCCAAGGGAGGTCGCTGGCCTTCCAGGAACCCTTATAAACTTGGACCTGATCTGCCTCTCTCTCGCTGCCCCCTTTCTTTTGCGCCTCTTTTTCCCTCTCTCTCTCTCTCTCACTTTCTTTCCCGCTTCTTCCTTTCTTACCAACATCCACTCGAGTAATCCCCTAACTCGGATGCTCCTACACGTATTTACTTATACATATATATAATACCCACACGCACCGTTTCTTTTCTCGCGGCGCCTTTTACCTCTCTTTCTCTCGGCGCGTCCCGTTCTCATTCTTGATATTCGCGCCAATTGATTCGCCATTTTTCACTTTGATTACTCGCCTTCGAGTCGAAATTTCTTACGAGTCCCGTGCAATATATTTCAATGCAGTCGACAGTTTATTATTTCGTGGTTTGAAATATTTTTTTTTCAATAATATTAAATTAATTTTATGATTTCATTGTGAAACAAGTGAGGCAAATTTTTCAAAACTAATGCATACATCGAATGTAAAAACATTAAAAGGAAACATGTTATTGAAAAATTTCTCTATATTATCGTATATTATAACGCCTTTCCCTTTATTAAACATTAACTAATAACAGCCAATGTTGTAACAAAAAATGCCAAAAACAACGAGTTTGTAAAATGCCCCATTCTCAGCCCAGCAACCTCCTCGTTTCCATTCCGAATCCCGGCGGCGCTATAGTTGCATTCCCTAAAAACGAATTTTTCATCCGGTCCATTGTCGATGACGATAAGCGACCACCCCGTATATATACGTGTGTACAAAACGCTCGGCTCGTTCTCCGCTCTCCTCTCTCTCTCTCTCTCTTCGGCTCTTTCCTTAAACATCGCGTGGGAAGATAGCATCGGCGACGTTCACTCGGAAAGGCGCTTGTGGCGTCGTCGTCGTCCTCAAATCGCCTCTCCTCCCGAGCGGCTGCATATATATATGTATGTATATACATATATATATGTATATATATATACGCTGGGAGGCGACGTCGAGAGCTGTGCGTGCAGAGGAATAACGATCGGCCGCCGATAATGGAAAATCTCCGAGTGATACGCGGACGGATTCTTTTCCGGGGCGGGGGATCGCTCGATTTTCGCTGAGAGCGAAATGCAAAGTGGATTAAATTCGAGGTGTACAATCATTCGAGGCGGTTCGCAGTTTTATTTGCGCGGGCTTTTAGCGTTTTATTGACGATTTCGCGAATGTTTTTTACTCATGGGTTTACACGCGGTGATGTATTAAATTGAAAATTTACCCTGAAAAAATGCCGAAAACCGAGGTAATAAACAGGTGTGTGGAAAATAGGTGTGCCTTGGTAATCGAGTTGTTTAGAGAGCTGATTTCGACAGCATTGTATTTTATTAAATTAATTACCGCGCTAAAACCCACCGCGCTCCAGGAATACGCAGCACGCGCAGTTCTCGGTGAATAAACTCGAGCGTTTAATGTTTGAAAATTCATCCCGTCAATTATCCTTCAATTACCCAAGGTTACAGCGAGATTTTAATATCATTTAGCGGAAATTGCACCGGCGCCTTTCAACCAGCAGTCCAGAGAGAGAGAGAGGGAGAGAGAGCCCGAAACAATCCCGGCCTGGCGAGCGAAGCGAAGAGCGGCGCGCCGTGCAAAACGGCGGAAAGAGACAGAAGGAAGGCAGATAAAGCTCGCTTAGCCGCAAGTAAAGTAATCACACGTCGAAAATTGCCCGACGAGTTATAGAGGTGGGAGAGAGAGAGATTCGCTGCAGCCACTTGGGCCGCTCGATTGTCCAGACACGCCTCCAGGGCGAAATGAAATTTGATTTTGTCGGGCAATTTCGCGCCCAAATCAAGGGCGCCCGAGACGAGGTAACCTCGTTAAAGGGCCAGAGAGAGTGAGAGAGAGAGAGAGGGAGCTATATTGGCCTCCTCCGCTCAGAGGCATCTTTCGGACCGATTCTTAAAAGGTGTACCTGCGGGCGATACAAAGCGCGGGACACGCAGGTCGCCGACTCGATCTCCGGCTAATTCAATCGACCAGGGAAATGCGCGAGCTCCTCGCAGACGGGGGCGCTTCGTGCGGAGGGGGCGACGATGTGCTGTCAGCGGGACTCGAAGAAAGCTGCGGAGCTTTCTTTTTCGCGGAAACTGAAAGCTGCCTTAATTGCCAATTTGCCGTAATACACGAGAGTATTTATAACGAGATGAGCGCAGCCCGCGAGCCGACGTGGAAGCTCCGAAATAGCTCGTTCGCATCAATTAAGCAATACCTGGATATGCATGGGTTCAAGGGCGGCGGCAAGATTCGAGCACAGTCGATGCCCGCTGGTCTCCTCCGGCCCTCCTCAACGGGAACGATCGTTATTAAATTCACGAAAACGAAAGCAATCGAAGGGGTTACGGGGCGAAGATATGGAAATCGATCTAGAGCGGGGCATTGTGGAGAGAGAGCGAACCGCCGCCGGAATCAGCAAGTCAGATGCAGCAGATGCGACGGCGGCGCGGCGCGCACGTCACACACCGGATCCGCCATTGATACGCGGACCTCGCAAGAGTTCTCCCGCTCTCTCCACGCACCCTCCCGCGTGTGTCTCTCTCTGTCTTTCTCCTTCTCGCAAAATAGGAGAGGCGACGGAAAAGTCGACTATGGCGTGTCCCGATAGATACCGGACTTGGTTTTCTGGTGTGTCGGATTTATGAGCTCGGTGAAAATGCGGACGACGACGGTTGGTATAGGCGGTGGTGCGGTTAATGCGGGGATTGTTTTGTAGGAGGTGAGAGGGGTTGAGTATTATTATTATTAAGCACTGGAGTTTTAGGTCGAAGGAGGGAGGTTCGCGTTGGGGTATCAAAGTGAGAAGTGCTCTTGTAGGCCTCGGTGCTACTGTAAATGCAAACTGGTTTCATTTTCTGGAAGGAGTTCCGTATACTTAGCTCGATAAGCTATCGGTGTATGTAGGTTATACGCGTATTCTTCCGTATGAAATTAATTTTGTTAATGCTTTATGATTTTAGTTTAAAAATTGATATTTTTCTGTAATGATAAAAGTACTTTACGTGGCTGAAATAAGTTTATTTTTTTTCTAAAAAAAAAAAAAAAAAAATATTCAAGGAATTCGTTTGGTCGAAACCAAAAATTTCCCGCTGGCTTCTCAAATTCGCTCCTTTCTTCCGAAAAACCTCGGTAAAGCAAAATTCAAGACCTCGCGGCGGAAGTGCGCGCGGAGCCGCCGCGCAAATAAAGAGCTCGCGCACATCACAAAAGCGCAAAAATAGAGGAGCCGAGGAAGGGAGCGAGAGAGAGAGAGAGAGAGAGAGAGAGTAGCTCGAGATAAAAAGAGAGCAACGAGGTCAAGAGAACGAGGGAGGAGAGAGGAGGCGGAGGAGGAGAAAACGGCGCAGCAGCGCGAATTTGCATCGGTGCCGGATGTTTACAATCTGCCACTTGACTGCGCGACCGGTTACACGTACTTATGTACACGTGTACGTGCGCGGAGAGGTTTTCGCGAGAGAGTCAGATATCCGCGCGGTCTATATGTACGGTGTGTACGCGAGCGCCGATTCGAATCGGGCGATTTACGCGATTCTAAGCGGCCAAGTGCCCGTGACGGAACCGTTTCCAAGGCAGGCTGATATAGAAAACTCGGACTCGCCCGTCGACAAAAATCGGGGTTCCGTAAGTAAACGCGGAATCGCGGGCGAACCGGACTGTCGGCGGAATTCAGACGGCGGTTTGCTCTTATCGCCGATGTATTTTAAATGAAAAACGGTGTCGAGGGAAATATTTCGTTTAAAATAAGATCTAAAGGCTGTATCGATTGATTTAAACTGTTATAGTAGTATCTTATAATTAGAAAATGAAAAATAAGAGCTTTTTCACAAATTTAAATGCTAATGGTCAGACATATTTTAAAGCTTGTGAACGAAAGAAGTTATCACTCCGAACAAGAAATCTAAATTTCAACAGATAAGAAACAATAAATTCTGCACGAGCTAATAAAGTTGTACAGAAACGATTAAAGTAACATTTTTAAAAACAACTTTTACAGTCCCCCCATTTTAATGAGTATAACCTATACGCAGTAACGAAATTTTCCGAACGATAACGCATTTAGGGCGTTAAATTCAATAGATCAGCACAAAGTCAAACCGATTTCGCTCACGTTCGAATACGTCGGCAGCAAGTCACGTCAAAAGGAGCACGAAGAGGGACAGAGAGAGAGAGAGAGAGAGAGAGAGAGAGAGAGCTACGGGCGTTCTGAAAATCAATTAGGACGCGACTCGCCGGAAGTAAGACGTGCGCGCTCCGCCCTGCAGACTCGACGTCGCGTCGCCTATACACCGCGGGGTCATTGTTCCTCGCTTCCTTCATCCCTCTCCGAGAGGCGCACGAGCCACCTGCACCCATCCCCCTCCTTCTCTCTCGGCGGCGTTTGCCGCGAAACACGCTGAATGCAGCCCCTGCATTATGGCCTCTCTCTCACTCTCTCAATAGGACGGCCGCGAAGGCGAAAATTGCCGGATTAGCCGGCGGGCATTGACTCTTACCAATTATCACGCACAATGCGCAAATAGTTCCGAGGCCGAGAGAGAGAGAGAGAGAGAGAAAAGTGCATCGCCTCGTTTTAGCACTCGATGGAATTGTTACTTCCTGGGATGCTCGAGTGTGCCGAGTCGAAAAGTTTTATCGCGCGAGAGATTTTTCGCGGAGGTTTGTTTTTTCTTTCTTTTTGGGACCCTCGACGAGTCGCTCGATCGGAAGGACGAATCGAGTCATTCTTTTTGTAGTCGGCTGCTTCGTCGAGTACTTTGGTCTCGCGGAGAGAAACGATTCTTCAAGTTTTCTCCTTCGATTGCTTCCTCGTATTTATGGATTTCGAAGGGGTTTTATTTCGAACGGAAATTTAAAAGTAAGTGGATTGTTTAATGGAAAAAAAGTAATGCATCCGAACAAGTACACGTAAATCATTGATTTTTAGAAATTTTTGGAACGGAACCTTTTTACTTTCTTAGATTACGTTAAATCTTTTCCTTTGCAAACACAATTTTAAGGAAACGATTTTGGCTGAAATCAATTCTCTCCGTTGATAATACTAAAACAATTACAACAAGTCACGCGCGCCCCGGATAACGAGCGTCCGAAAAAGCCATACGCCACACTAACCCGAAAACTCGAAAAGTTCGTTTACCGCCTCCTCGTTTCGCTGCGCACCTTGTGAACTCTCCGCAGCCAATCGCCGGGCAAACATAACCCAATACCCGGGAGCAGTGTGGCGGTGGCGGCGACGTGACATGTGGCAGACGGTGCATGTGCACTCGGCGCGGATCAACGAAAATGTACAAGTTTGTCGGGCCGCGTCGAGGAGGAGAGAGAGAGAGAGAGAGAGAGAGAGAGAGAAGAAAGCAAAACTGTTCGCTTCGTGAGCTCGTTCGGCTCGAGCGGCCACCTTTTTTTTTTTTTTCATGGGAAAGACGACACTTCGGGGGGCAGCTGCTGCTGCTGCTGCTGCTGCTGCCGCGGTACGCCTTGCTTGCCGGGCCTTTTACCCCTTCCTCTTCGCTCTGTGCCTTCGAAATTTCTTGGATTGCTTCGTTTCGGGCCGGAGCTGCGTTTATTTTTGTTGCTATAACTTAAATTGTGCCTCTCCTTTATTTTACGATCGATTTTCGAATTCGAGCCGAAAGGATCGAAACTGATTCACGAACACACTTTGAAAAATATCCGAGTAACCTTATACAGTCCCACCCCCTTCCGATTTTCGACGGCGCGCTCCTTTGTTTGCCGACTTTTCGTCAACCCCCTCGACTGAAAAGGGAAGAAAAAAAAGAAGCAGGCAAGGAATAACAATGGACACGGCTCGAGAGAGCTCCCGCCGATGGGTATAATTTGGCCGGCGCGCGATGAATATCGTGTCATTTGACGCGCGGGCCGCACGCGCGCGCATGTCATCGGGTTAATGGAATTATAATTAAAGCTCGAGAGAGCCCTCCCTCTCCGCCCTTGCCGCGTATAACCCTTTGATTATCGACGCGACTTTTCCTCGGGTGCACATATCCCCGTTTGCGCGCGGAGCGAAGGCTGGTTCTGATTTCGCTCAGCCGCGGAGAGACACATGACTTTGCGCCGTCGAGGGACTCGGGGCGGTGAATTATGCGCGGATCCGAGTCGGAGATGCGCTCGACACAATAGGGATTTTAATGGGAATCGAAGTTTGGGGCAAACTGGGTTTTACGCTCGAACCTGGGCTGAATGGGTTAGAAAGGGTATTAGAGAACAGTATAGTTTCTGATAATACTAATAGTTTTGCGAAGTAATACTCATATTTTTTAAAATCTTTTTTAAAATTTAAAGAATTGATCCTCATCGACTATTTTTTTAAATTACCGCTACCGCGGAGAAATGATTTATTTCACACTGACGAAACACCGTTAAATCTTGCCTTCGCGGGCAACAATACTTTCATACTTGTTACAATCTCCGCAAACACTATGATTTCCCCAATCAATCTTGCCCAGGAACCTAAATTCCCCTCTTTACAGCGCTAAAATAACGTAGCATCAGTAAAGCAAAGTAAAGTCCTCCTTGCGGATTCGCGGCTCTGCCCGTCATGCCCGCGCGGTATACTCGAGAGAGGACGAATTATCCCGCTCACGTGCCGCTGGGCTCGGAGGGTGCAGACCGAGAGAGAGAGAAAAATTGCGCGCCGCGCGCGACCGGAATACAAGAGGGAGGTTAGAAGCACGCGCCGTAACCGGGAAATCAAGGAAGGGGAGGCGGGGGGGAGGGATATGCGCCGATTGCGCATCGGAACCGTCGCGGCATCCGCCAAGGCCGATGTTGATGTTTAAGCGTAATTGCCGGAGGAGCTTGGGAAGCCGGGCACGAATTAACGCAATTTTCTGGGTCAGATTGTTGTTTGGAGAGAGATTGGTTTCGCCGGGATTTCGAGGAGAATTTATTCGAGAAAAATCGAAGGAAACGTTTAACAAGCGGGGAGCTGTTGCTGCGCGCTTTGAATGCAAAACCGATGTATCGAAAAATGTTTTACGCGAAATGAGCATAATTTTTCGAACGTTTTCTCCGCGAACGTATATGTATATATATATAGGTGAAATATTTTTCGAAAACAAAATTATTTTTACTTCGCGCACAAACTTTCAGCACCGCCATCAGCGTCGGAGGCTCGCAAGAAAGCTCGGGCTTTGACGCGCGATCACGGAGAGAGGACGACGGTTCGTTGCCCGGACACCTTCGCGCCGCGGACTAATTTACTTTTGCACTTTTCACGGGCTCGCCATCAATCTTGATTAGGCGGACCTTCCGACAGCCGCCGCCGATCCCTCTCGTTTGTCCATTACGGGCTTTTTTCGATTTTTGTGGAGCTTCTTTTGGTATCGACTGCGCATTTACACGCGGAGACCGATTTTTTAAATTTCATAAATAATTGTTGCCTCGTAGCAATATGGAAACTGTATGTATATTAAGCTAGCGTATTAGCCACTTCGTAAGCCCATAATCAAACCAGACGCATATTTTGTTGCTAATTTGTTGCTAATTTGTTACGCCGTACCCGATTTTGTTGCTCAAACCGTTCCCGAGAAACAATGGATACGCTAACTTAATATTAAGCTAGCGTAGCCACTCTTTGTATCTCCTGACCTTATAAGGATATATCAATACAAGAATGGCGGTATATTTTGTTGCTAATTTGTTGCACCAGTCGATTCCCAGAAACGTGACCCACGCTAGCTTAAAACTTAAGCTATGAGCCAGCACTGTAAGTCCGGCCATAATTATTGTTTCTGCATGAAACCAATACCATATATTCTGTTGCTAAATTTGGTTTTTAATTTCTTGCTCGATCCGATTCCCAGGAACGAATGTGCTTTTCGAGCAACAAATTAGCAATAAAATATGCCGTTGGTTTCATGCAGAAATAATAATTGGGGCCAGAATTACAGAGGTGGCTGTGCTATAGCTGAAGTCTTAAGCCAGCACCGTATCAAAATTTAACTATAAAAGATTTTATTAAAATTTTTACCATCATTTCAGCCTATTTAGGCTATATACTCTCAGGGCAAAAAAACAATTATTAATTAGGTACTCTCAGCTGTCGGAAAGATCTTCAACACATTGAAATAGTTAAAAAATCGTATTATTGCGCAATAACCAAATCCCTAAAAGATGCCAATCGAAAAATTCAGCCTCGAAAGGCCTGCGTCCGATACCTCGCTGTTCCGTAGCTAATTTTTCAGCATTTCCTCGGCCGTCGCTCGGCGAGCGGTATACTTATTTCGAAAGCACGCGAAATCAACTTACTCGCGGGGCGCTCTCTCGCGCGATCGCGAAAAAAGAAAAGAAAAAGAAAACGGCCGCGGAGGTAAACGGATCGCACACGGAGAGCCTGCGTGCCGCATGCGAGGATGCATACGCGCGGTTTATAACTCGGCTGTATATACGTGCAGGCAATATCCTGGGCGAATTATCGATCGCGGGATATGCAAGATGCAACTAGGCTAGCGGCTGTTTATTTCGGTGCGGGACGGGCTGATTCTCCGGCGATCGGCGGACTTTTAAATATTTACCGAGGCGTCGATTAGCCGCTTAATTGACGGCTGACATTCGGACGATCCTCTGGCTGACGGTTAGAGTCTGTTCTCGTTAATGGAGCACTTTGGCCCTTGGTGGATATTATTATTGAATGGTGTAGTTGTTTTTGCAGGATACATTTGGTTTAATCGAAGTGTATTTAAACTTTCAGAAAGAATGTATACAACGAATTTAGTTTATTTAGGCTTTGTGAAAGATTTTAAGCGTATAATATAAAGTTAGTAAAAACTGTTATTATTATCTATTAATAATTGAGATCAATAATTGAAATGTGTAAAATTAAAGGCACATTAAAACTTTACGCCGATCTCTCAAATGACGTGTCGGACTGCCAAGTTTTTCACGCCATTTGATTTCGTTAATCACGTAGGAAAATTGTTTTCGTATCTCGCGAAACCACACGCAATATTGTGAAATTAATAACCAACGTTGCATGAATCAGAGCGATTCATAAGTTTTATAAACAACGATAATTAAATCACTGTTCAAAAACATATTTGAGTAATCCACACCACTCAATTATCCAATTCGATTAGCTTTAGTGCTACAATATTGCACAAATTTTGCGACCGAAACGGCAATCGCCGAAAGAATTGCCCCTACAATTTCAAATTCTTGCATATCTAAAAGCTCAATCGACATAGAGATGTACGATTTCCATTAATTAACTGCAGCTCTCGGCTGGTTCGGAGGAAATATTAAAACGCTTTTGAGGTCGTCGACGTCAGACGAGGTATGAGCTTCGACTCATTACCGTGCAATCACTCGCACATATATCCACTGTTCTCGGAAACAATTTCTAGCGCTCGAACCTTTCATTCGAAAAACACACCGAGAGGCAATAATTGAAAATTTCAAATTCGTACCGAGAAAAAAACCTGCGATTAGTCGCACACTGCCCCGAACGACCTTCCAAAAAACCATCCGGCGCATCGAATCAATCGAGCTCCGCGAAGCGAGAGGCGATTCGAATAGCCCCGAATGGATTTTCGCCATTAGCCAAAGTGAATTTTACGGAACGGCTGCATCGAGCTGACGATCTCCGCGAAATCCGCTCTCTCTCTCTCTCTCTCTTGCGCATGCGCTCGCACGGATCGCCATCCGAGAGAGCGATATTGTTGTTTACGTGTAGCGGGAGCCGCTCGCGTCTCCGCGTCTATATAGCCGAGAGTGCTGTAACTTAAATTCGCGCGTTTATGTGACACGCCGATACGTAAATAACAATATAGCCTTCGGCCGTAGTATACATAGCTGCGGTCGCGCGATTTACTTGAGAAAACTCTTACGTTATTCCGCAGTATTCAGCTGGTCAAACTTTACGAAGATTTAACGGTTTGAATTGTATACGCTTTAAATTGTATAAGCAGCAATCCGCGAATTTAATTCGTCCCCGCTCACGATTTCCCAACCTCCAGTATCCACGTATATCCCCTCGTCCGAAAATTATAATAAAGCAAAGTTCAACGTATCGCCCAGCCCGCGAATTACGCAATTTCCCGCAAGAGCCGCGTCCGAAACCCTCCTACCTTTCTCGGTCTCCGTCTCCTCTCGCTCGCGGCCGCTGACGTCAGCGACGAGCATCGCGAATTTTCTCCCGCGAACGTCACGCCGCAACACACGCACTGCAGCTCCGACGATATTGCGCGCTCTCCGCCCGTGCCTTCTCCGCGGCGATATTCCACGCCGCGCTCCGGACGGACGCGGAGCGAGGGTCAAAGTCCATCCGTCGGAGAGCTCCCTCGACCTTCGCCGAGGTAAACACTGTGAGGGAATCGAGGCGCGAGCGGCGGTGCAGCCCGCGCGGAGAGGAAAATAAAGCGCGCGCGGGGAGGGGGGCGGCGCAATTACGTAAGGCTCACTCTCTCTCTCTCTCTCTCTCTCTCGGGCGCACGTGAGTCCGAACTGCGCAGATACGCGCTCGCGGAAAATACCTATATACGCTGTCGCACGAGGCGACTATTCCGTACGTGTACGTATATACGAGGAGCGGAGAGCGTGTACACACACGTAAGCGTATTCCGTCGACGTAGCTTCGTCAGAGGCCAGCGGCGCCGCAATGTCGTGCTGCCTTCCCTCCCCCCCCCCCTCGCGCTCTCTCTCTCTCGCCTCGAAAGCGATCGCGATTGCATATATTCGCCTGGTGCGAGTAAGTAAACTGACCGACGAGCGTCACTGGCCTCTCCGGGGCGCGCGCCGCCTTCAAAGAGCTGCGGGAGCTTTGCTCGCTCCTCGTCACCCGCTGAAGCTGCGAGGAGGCCCTCGGGAAGGAGGGTGGAGTTGCTTTTGCGGGAAAGGGCGAAAGGGAATGATATTGTTGTTTACTTATTCGCGACCTTTCGACGATTTGGATTTATTTTCTTCCGCGCTCGACGCCGATATTGAGTTGAGAAATTTAGGATTATTCGCTGTAGGACGACGACTGTTGAAAAGTTTTAGTGGTAATGGTAATTTAATTTACATCACGATTAAAAAGTTTTCCAAATGAAAAAGTTAATTCAATTTACAAGAGCAGGTAAGAGCAGCGAGTGAAATATTAATTTCATTTCGTTATCGGCGTTGGTGATCTTTTATTAACTTTGAAACTTCGCAATTTATATCCCCCTTTCTGGCCTTTAAGATCTTACAGTCACTTAAACGCGACTCCACTTTTCCTGTCCTGATCGTTCATTATTAATATATGTATTCAAGCAGTACTTACAGAGCTTTAGCTCCCGGCTATATCTAAATGTATGCGATGCGCAGGTACTGAAGTAGGTGGGAAGTAAAGTACACGAAGATAGAAATATCGAAGTTAACCGTGAAGACACGCATAACATCCGGCGAAGCTTCATTATACGCTCTCGCAGATAAGATTGCATGCTTTTGACGAATAAACAGGTATATTTGAGATTCCATATTGGCAAAAAATTTCTTTACGGAGTGTTTATGCATTTTCGTACCAAATTAAACTTTTTTTTGACAAGATTTGATTACTTCTTAAACGCTGATAAACGACAAGTTTCTATACGTACTCATGATATATAAAATAAGCGTTAGTTACAAAACAAATGACGTAAATTTATCACAAACTATACTTTTAAACATTTTTCATTAAATTTAATGCAAATGTACATGAAGCTTTATTCATGCACGCGCAGAAAATGTTAATATTGCAATTATTGATGAAATTTCATTTTTTGTTCATGAAATTTCAAATGCATTTGTATTAAATCGAATTTTGAACGAAAAGAAAATTAATTATGGTAGATTTGCATTAATGTATTATCTAATGTATTATTGAGCATTAATGCATATTTCATGTTCAATGGAATGAATTTAAAAAAGCGGGATTTAAACTTTGAAGCAGCGCTCGATCCAAAACCTACGAAATTTCTCGCGGAAAGCACCGCCGTGGTACATCGATATCCGCGCGCTACAATGACTCGGGATAACAATCTCTTCCCAGTCTCGCATTCTAACGGCATCGGTTTCCCCGATACGTTTCCCGAGGAAGAAGGAGGAGGGGGACTAAAAAATCATCTCCCTCCGTTCCTCGGCCGCATATCTGCAGGTATATATACCCAGGCCCCGCGACGCGGTCGAAACTCGAAGCCGCGACCGCTCGGTGTGCAGGTTGGGCCGCGCGCCGCACACACACCGAGAGAGAGACTGCACCGGTGGCTTCTCTCTCGCAACCCGTCGGCCCGTGACTTCCCGCTTTTATGTAAAAGCGCAAGCTGCGGTGCGCGCAGAGAGCTCCCCGCTCGTGCGAAACTCAAGCTTTCCCGTTTCTCTCGCCGGTCCAGTCGCCGCGCGCGGGCTTTTGCGCCCCTCCCCCTCCCCCCGATAAAATACCGGCGGCCACCAGGCTCTCCGACCGGGTGGCGTTGCTCGCGGGGATAAGTGATTGGGGAACGTTCGCGTTTCGCGACGAGTGATTGCTCTATAGGTGGATGGATGGAGCTGACTTTTCGATTGATCGGCTCTCAATGGACGTTTTGGGATTAGGCGAATTTAGAGCTGTCTCTAGTACTTGTTTTAGGGTAATTGTAGACCTTGCTTTGTAGAATCGTTTACTAAAAATAACCTTTAAAATACGACTCATCGTTATATAATCAATTTTTCACTTCTTTAAAAGCGTTGTTTAGCTTCAAATTGCAGCGAACCACGAGAGCAGCACTGCGTCGCGTCGTTGACCGAAACAGTTTGCTTCGCAAAGATGATTAACTGCACATCGCGAATCCAGCTTGCTCCAAAGCAGCACTCTCTTAAAACCCCTTGCATTTTCCCGATTCCGTCAAAGCAAACAAAAGGCCGAAGGAAGGGCCGACAAAAAGGGCCGCGCGCGTTCACTCTCGGGCACTCAACTCCCCCCCCCCCCCCTTATATCCCGGCGGCACATCCGCGCTCTCATGACGTTCGCATTTCCAAAAAGCCATCCATCAACTCGGCCGCCCTTATCTCGCGCCGCGATTTCTGCGATTTAATTTCTCCCGAGTCATCGCGCCGCGCGCTCCTCCCTCTCGGCTCCGCGGAAAAGTGCACAAGCGGCCGCGAAAATTAGGCGGCGCCGCGGCGCGCGGAAGTCTTATCTCGAGGCCTGCGGCCGGCGGCTCTCGGCGATCACGTGCTCGCGGTGACGTCGCGAAGCCGCTCACGTGCGAGCGTCGCGCGCGTCACGCCGGCTTCCCCGGGTATATAGTTCTTTCTTCTCTCCTTCTTTTTCCCGCTGCGAGCTCGTCGCGGTAGTTTCTTTCTCGCCTTCGGGGCCTCGGAGGCGAGCTGGAGTTTTCGGGTACGAAGAAAGTGAGGCTGGGACGTTGAATGAGTTGTCGAGCGGCTGAGTGCGAAGTTTCATGTAGTTTGATGATAATCTTTGAAATAAAGCAACTCGCTGAAGGGCTTTTGAAAGTTTTTGCAATTTATTTACGAAGTTCGTCGGCCGCACAATTAATAATTAACCAGAAGGAAAAGCGCGTAACGAGGAATGTTCAAATTGTATAACAATATTCGATTTCAAAAACTGTTATCTCCCTTTCAGGCAACAGTATTTATCTCTCAAACAGATAGCGGCAGGTTTGATTAATTTCCCGAGACCATCACTTATCAGCAGCGAGCAATTCGCTAAAAATCCTCCCCCGGATCGTGAATCAACTGCATTCTGCAGCCTCTCTCTCTCTCTCTCTTCTCACCGCTTCCCTCTCCCGATCTCGCTTTTCCGATCTCCTCGCGCGCCGTTCCGGTTCAAGGGAAAGGCAAAAAAAGTATATGTAAGCGAGAAGGCGCGCGCGGGGGGGGAGGGACGCTCCGCGCGGCGATGCCGTCGCGGGGAAGATATTCGCTCGGATATTTACTTTGGCGCCCAGGTAGAAATTGCGGTATTTTATCGGCTCGTTTGTCGACCTCGCCGATACTGCTCCGATTTGATTTAGCGCCGCGGCGCGACAAATCCGCGGATCGTGGATTCTTCGCCGAGGTAGCTGATGGCTATATCCCTTTGTTATTTTTCCCGAGGCGAGAGGGAGAGTCGGAATTTATATTTTTGCGTGCAGGAATGCGTTCCGCGGCGCAACCTCGGAACTCGCCGATTTCGCGCGCATCGCCGTTTCATTCGATTATTATCTCTTGATTGCCGGGCAAACAGCGACGGGTCTTCGAGTGCGAGTCTCTCGCTCGGGAAAAAATTCATTTTAACGAGTGGGGAAGGAATGCTTTATTCCTGCTCGGTGTGCGTTAATCTTTTAATTGATTAAATATTTGTTCATAATATTATGAGGATTTAAAAAACAGTGACGATTTCGAGTGCGCGACGGATTAAACATTATTCTTTGAACAAATTCGATGAATTATTTCAGATAGCGGTGGTATTTCGAGTGGCGAGAGATTTCAGAGATACGCAATGTTTATCTCTATTTTGCGAACGAAGCCTTTTTTCAGAAATCCGGTCGTCGATCTCCTTAGTTAGCGAACTGCAAGAAGTCTATCGTCCTGTGTATCGGTTTAATTACGCTGACGCACAAAGGAACATAAAGATACCGCAAGATCTAAGAAGCGTAATTAACATTTTTATGTACACCTTTCGCGTCAGAGCAATAAAAATGGAATCGTCTGCCAAATAAACGTGACTATTTTTAGAGGAAGTATTAAAATTTTGAATCTCTTTTTTAGTTTACGTTCCCCCATTTCGCTAAACTTCCGTTGCTGCTACACTTATCTTTATTGGAGTTTATTCCAAACTACTATTTTTTTTTTTTTTTTTTCATATCGGCAGTGTAATCAGGAAGAAAATTCAAATTTTCCGCAGTTTTTTTATTATTACTTTCGCGGTAAGTATTCCAAGTAAAATAAATTGCGATAATCTTAAAATTTAAAATTGCATAAATTTTCAACATCTTCAGGAAACTAGTCCCGAAGTAAATTTTTAACGCTAAAAGTTTGCTTTTAATAAAACTTACCCAGAAGTCTGATTGAATAAAATAATAAAGTGTGCCGTTCTTGATTTAAGAAAACTTTTTAATCATAGTCAAACTTTAAATTTAAAATAATCTCAATTTATTATTTCACCAAACTCTAAAAAAAGCTTAACTCTCAAAAAGTGAAACAAAAATTCAAAGCCCCGAGCTTTTCTAAACGAAAGCTCGGACCGGTATAATAATTACACTCCCTTACATCCTCAACAAAATCACCTATACCAAATGAACCGCGAAGCCAACTGCAAAACCCCGCAACCGACCAGCGGGGCTCACTCTCGACAACGGAGCTCTTATACTTCACCTCGGCGGAGCGGAGTATATAACGAAGTTATCCGGTCTCGGAGCTGCGCAGACACACCGCTCGAATCTTTGACCCCGTGGGTATGCGGCGCGCCGCGAGAGACGGAGGAGCGACCGAACGGACGACGGCGGAATTCAGATCGGCGCGGCTAGGTGGCTATTTAAATCGAGCGAGCGACGCGTCCGACGCCGCCGCCGACGACGACGACGACGAGCGACGGCGAGCGACGACGAAAACCGGGGAAAAAATTGAGGCGGCAGGGCGCTTTTGCGATTAGAATCCGAGCCGGGAGCGGAGGGCGCGAGCTTTTTTTTTACGAGCTCGACGGAAAGGAATTGGTGGGAGTGATTCACGCTTTTGCGCTTTGCAGTTTTCTGGACGAGGCGCGGTTTATGGGAAAGTTTGCGGGGTTTATTGAAATTGTTATCGTTTGGTTTTGGGTGAAGGAGTTAAGTTTGCATTAACGAGGAATTGTTTAAAAAGAAAGCTTGTTCAGTTCAGAGATAAAAACAGTTTTTTTATCACGCTTAATTATTAATTAAGTATTTGGAACGACAAAGTGCAAATGTTTTTAATGTCAGTTTGTCAGGAGGCCAGACGCGAATATCGAAATTAATAGTATCAGAGAGCTCGTATAAACCACTTGATGAATTCACTGAAGTTGCCCTACTCTAAGTATCATTAAATATTGATGCAAACCTCGCAGTCATTTCATCAGCAGGCATATAGCGCCCAACGGGTCATTAATGATTTACGTCGGTTCTAGAATGAGGTTTGCGGCGAACGGGGAGGGCTTGAAATCTGACCTTAATCTCACGCTAAATCGAATTACCGGAATGCAACCAAAAATTACACCCTGACGCAATCCTGTGCACCGCAGGCCGGAACAAAACCGTCGTCCCGTCGAAGTAAAAGAATCGCGCCGAAACCGCCAAAATTCCATCCCAATTAAAGTCGCAACTACAAATGTCGCGGAGGTCCGAAGCGGCAGCCGTCTTCGAGCGCAAGCTCTCGCGAAACAGAGATATAGCCGCGGCTCGGTTCCGAGGCGAGTGTAAAAGGTCGCTCGATACACGGGTCTCGCTTGCGCGCGCGGCGGCGTCGTCTGTGCAGCGCGGGGGCGTAAATACGCTTCGAGATTACTTTCGCGCGCGAATCTGCAGCCGGAGACGCGCGCCGGAATTATCAATTAGAATTAATTAGCAATTAAGCCGAGGCGGCGGCGGCGGCGGGCTACGACTAACTTGCCCGGGAGTTTACGCCGTACAGCGGGCGGGCAAGTCGAGCGGAATCGAGCCGCGCCTCTCGCTCTCGCGCTTTAAGCAGATCTGCGGGGCGAGCCGGGGGTGGAATGAGAGAGAGAGAGAGAGAGAGAGAGAGAGACTTAAGTTCGTAGGCTCGAGGAGACGACGGCTGGGTGGAAGACACTTATGCCTGCGAGGATAGTCGACTTGACGCATTGTTAAATGGGATCGGCGGTGCCGGGGAGGTTCAGCGCTGTCGAGACGTTTCGATTAGGGGAATCGGGAATTCGGAGTGGTTATGGTTTAACGACTTTAGCCCCGTCGGCGGATTGGGAGCCGAGAGTTTTTTGCTGGGCTTTTCGGGCAGAAACATTCGAGCAAAGTGCGATTGCAAGAGGCAGTGGGATTACTTTTATTCGCAAAAAAGAACTTGACCAAATTAACGAAATTCCAATGTCGAAATCTGAAAAATGCAGCTCTCTCGATCGGCGGAGAAAATCATCGAGTGTTCGCAGTCGCGATAAGAGAATTACCGCGCGAAACGCCTACGTCAGTTCCCCCGCGATATCTCGGCGCGCATTTTTCCCCGCGGTACGCACATATACATACGAACCTGCGTGATTCATTGCGAAAGCGAGTAGTGACACGAGGATTCGCGGAGAACCGATTGCCGGAATGAATCGCGCGCCGCGTGGGCGCCTTGCGCGTCCAAGAGGAATTTCGCGTAAATCCTCGCCGCACTCACGGATCGCCGTGTCCGATGTGTCGCACCGCCGAACGATGTAACGAACTCGTGACGAAACGAGGGAGCGGAGTTCTGACGATAGTTTTTGATTTGTTATACGAATTTCTTGCGCTGAAAAGTGCACTTTTTTTTTATTTATTTTAACAAATACGCATAAACTTACTTCTGCAATTATCGTACTTCGACACGACAGAAAATCTTCTTCGAATTATCATCCCGAGCACTTGCAGAGAGTACACAGAGCCCCCGAAAATTTCGTTATCGTTCCCAACAACACTCTTGTTAATAAAATCAACGAAACGAAATGAAATCTAAACGCGAGCCAAACGATCGCGACGTCTGTTTTATTGAAGCGATATATCGCTTCCACTTGCCGTCGTCGGTCCCGGGCCTATTAAGGACCGGCCGCTTTTGTCGAGCCCAAACGACGCCCGGGTCGCCCGTCCGTTCATCGGCCGGCGATGTTCTCGCGCTCCGTGCGGCTCTCGATTTTCGAGGTTAATTTTCTAGGCGCCGGCAGGACCGTAAATTCCTTGCGCCCGGCCACCCAATGAATCACGCTCCCTCGCAACAACGACGCATTATTGTCCGGAATCGAAGTGTAACGAGCCATCGGCGACGGGCGGCGGCGAAATATTTTTGTGAGGCGCCGAGCGCGCGCGCGAGAGAGCCTGAGAACTGGTTGGTACACAATTGATTTTGAGAGATGCCTCGTTTGTGCACTTCGTTTCGAAATTATTATGGGCTCTCGGGTTGTCTTTGTAATTGAGATGGAGTTATCTTAAGAGGCGCAGGTGGTTGGTGGCTGTTTTAATTTTGTCTTTGATAGAGAGACGTTTACGATTTCTAACGCAATATATAATAACGCGAGCGACCGTTTAATCGCCGCTGCGTGGAAGTCGGGGGACGTAAAATATTATTGACGCACGAGACGAATTAGGCGGTGATAAACGCAACGAAAAAATAGATGGAAATAAACGCGGGTTACTATCGTATACCGAATCAATTAGCGAGAGTTTCAAATTGAAGCAGCAAACGCCTACTAACGATTACAGTTCTCGCTTACAAATCATGACGAGACAAGCCGAGTTCGTTAACGAAACAACGGCACGCATCGGTCCCAAGCAAGTTGCGCGAAGCACAACAATAAAATACCGTCTAAGCAGGCAGTAACTGATTGTGAGCGTCGACAGCTCCGACCTTTCATCCGCAAAACGGCGCGTTAGCTTCCCCGCGTCGAACGCAACGAAACGCAAATAACCCCGGGGGGGATTATTCCGTAAACTTTAGCGTTAAAAACACGTTTTACGCTGGTGCGCACGCGCAGAAACCGATTTTCCCAGTTATCGCTCGAATTGCCGCTGCGTTATAATTACGGAATAAAGCAGAGGCGGCGAGGTAACGCAATAATTTCGCGTTACGAGCCAGGCAGCTACTTGGGGATTCCGCGAAGCGACGAGGAGAAACGCCCTCGTCCTCGGCGACGGGCAGCCGAACGAGAAGGACGAAATGTTGCCGTTTTTTTTTTTTAAAATCGACACCCGAGTCGTCGTTATAAATCGATGCTCGTTTATCGGCGGTCAATTATTTCGCCAGGAAACAGTATCCGCGACACGCGAGTTGACGGATGAATCAGGCTCGGCGAACGTAACATTAGCGCGAAAGTGATTCAACCGCTAGATCTCCCGAAGATACCGGGCGAATTACGAAACGCGACGTGTGCTCCCTTTCGTGCGCGAGCCTCGTCTCCGCGTAAAAATATAACATCTGAATAACAAATGATTCACTTGAATATATCGGAATTTCGCTGTACCGTCCGACGCGCGAACACGCTCGCGACGCGCGATTCGAAACGAGCGTTATCGCCTCCTCTTATCGCTGCTTTCTTATTAGCGGTTGAGAAATTAAAAAAAAAAGAAACCGAAAATTTACGCTCGACGCAAGAATATACGTAATATTTTCTACCAAAATTCCAGGGTATTATTTCCAGCGAGCTTCCGCGGGCTAATTTAAACCGCGAGGTCGATTACGGCGTCGGCGTTTAAAAACGTCCGAATTTTCTCGGCTTCTCACGGGGGGCCTTTCGGCGCACACGAGAATCCGCGACTCCGATCGTCAATGGCGCGCGGCTCGCGCAGGTCAGGAGGAAGGCCGAGCGGAAGGAGACTGGAGAGCGCGTGTATTTTTAGCGGTTACACATTGTTGTTGACTGCTGCTCCGTCTGGCTCTCTCTCTCTCTCTCTCTCCCTCTCCCATTCGGCTCTTCTAGGCCTGTTATTGGCCGCGGCGTCGATGCTTCCTGGAAAGTTCGATTTTTAGGTTAAGCGCACACCGACGTGGCTCGAATTTGGTTTGCGTTTCCTTCGGGTTTTTATTTGAATATTATAGGAAGCCGTTCGTAAGAACGAGCTGTCCCGGGAGAATGGTAATTCGAGGCGGTGCAGCGGACGTGTGAGAAAGGAAGATGCCCTATCTAAATTTCTTTTGTCGCTTGGGCAATTCTCCGGGGCCGCTTAACTTATCGGCCTTTAGCCGCGCGCGTTTCACAATTCATTCATGTATTCGACTCATTCATGAGATTTTTATTTTCTGTCGCTTTCCACGCTCATTCAGCCGCGCAGTTCGAGCTGTACTCTATACCATTCATAAATTGCGCTCGTGACTGCGCCGTTTCGGGTCAAGTTGGCACCTTGGAAAATTAAAGCTTGCGCAAGTTTTTTTTTCGCTGCAAAATCGCTGGGTATTACTTTTTATTTCTTGATAGTCGGTGGCGCCTTTTCATTTAGTCGTACATATTGTATAATTACAGCTGTTGCGATTAAAATGTACATGTGGTCTTGAAATTACGTATAAATTAATCAAATACTATTTTATACATAGATTGATTACTTTGATGTATTATTATGAAAATTATGTTATATGAAAGAGTGTAACATTTTTTGTAAAAACCAGAGTTTATCCAAATTAAATAAAATTACCATTTATTTATGAGGATGCTGACTATCGTCAACACAAGTAGTTTTTAATTCGAGACTTAAGTAGTTTTTCCTCCTGAAAAAGTTCACGATTCTATTTGGTAAATCAGAGTATGATGCAACAGCATGACTCATAAATTTATAATCGACATTTTTTTTTGTCATTTTCTCACTCGAATCCTCGTCCGAACCGATCGACGTTAGCCAAAAATCAAAAACCTCATTAAAACCACAACGCAAGTCCGCATAATTACCAATAAAATCCGCGCGAGATTCCTCTCGCCAAAAGTGAGCGTCAACTTCTCGCGCCTATCAGCCGCTCATCGGCGGCGTCCGGCAGCCGAGTCTGACCCAAAGCTACCCTTACGGTTCACGGCTCAGGTCGCGGCCGTCTTTCGCGCTCAGATAACGATTCATTCACGAGCCGGCGGCGATTCATCCTCTCTCTCTCTCTCTCTCTCTCTCTCTCTCTCTCTGTCTCCCTCTCTCCTCGGCCGGCAGCTTTATCGCTCACGCACGCTAACGCATCGTCGTACGTGTCGAAATCGAGGCGGCTCGTCTGTAGTTCATTGATTTCCACTCCGCGGCGCTCTCGTTAATCGCCCCGGGAGCGCAAAAGTTCTCGTTTTTTTGTTATTGTTTGCCGAACGCCGAGTTTCGGCGGTGCAATAGCGCCAAGTTGTTGCAAGAGTTTCGTCAGGCGGAGTGGCGAGTTGCTCGACGAGAAAGAGAGGGAGAGAGAGTTAGAGGAGAAGTTTTTCTGGATATTTTTTGTAAATATTTAGGTCAACGGGGAGTAAAAATTTTTAGAGAAACGCGGAGGATTGGCGATTTTTCTCGTGAAATTTCGCATTTTTAAAGTATTCTTTCGTTTCGGGTAAACACTGCACCAGTCAAGGGAATTTAGCGCAGAGTGCAAAATTTTATTCCCCGAAATTTCCAAAAGGCTCTTTCATATATCTTTAGCAGCTGGAAAAGCAATTCAATAAAAAAAATGCCAAAATACTAAGCAAAATATTAGCGTCATAAACACGGATCACAAAGCGCGACGCTCGACGGGCACCGAAAAAAGCTCGATAACCCACTTGCACTCGAGGCGCTCCGGGCCGTTAGTCCTTTACAAATAACGTCCTTTCGCTTCTTTTCCCCTGGCAAAAGCTCGCAGCGCGCGCGCTCTGCCTTTGAAAAAACGCGAGCTTCCGCCGCGGTTATCTTGACAAACCGACGGCGCGGTATGCAGGCGGCAAAAACTCGTATGCCGCCATCCGTCAAAATTTTCCGCCGCGATGCACTGCGCCGACGAAATATCGCGCCGAGTGTGCGGTTGCGTGCATGCAAAAGTCCTCCGTATCGCGACGAAGAAGAACCTCGTACGTATCCCCCCCCCCCCCCCCCCC